>JAMPIV010007464.1:0-77276 GCA_024509875.1 Oreohelix idahoensis | reverse complement strand
CGTTTACGAACAGTCTGTAAGTTTACTTTTCCTTTCAATTTTTTAAATGTTATTTCTTCTTTCAATAAAGCAATCCAACAACACCTTTTATCTGCCCTAGGAGCACAGGCTTTAATAAAGACATGCCGAGTCTCCCTGTCGCGTGCCATCAGCTCAATGTCTTTCAATTTCTTGTTCAACATTTTTATTTATATCAGTTCTCATCTTCATGAGCTCTTCAATTATCCCCACTTCTCTAACCCTGTGGATTACCAAAAGACTGCCCTGAAACGCCATGAACAGTTTTCCCCAGTGTGTGTCCACTCCATCTCTAACGTCTTCATCTCATCTCTAGGTTTATATGTGCTTGTCTAGTTCGTGTCGTCATCAGTTGCACGTTTGTGACATTGTCGTACCATTTTAATCCTTCTTCTCTCCACAAGCATCAATTTATTTATCTTTTAATTGCCAAATATTGTTTTAAAAAGAATTTGTATTCACCATGGAAGTAATGATATTCTTGAGCATAAATGTATAATAAAATGATCAGCTGATATCATCTGAGAGATACATCCCAAAAAGATGTGGAATCATACATGTATGTGAACAGTTATATAGACAAAGTTGAGGAAGTTTTTGTTTGTTTGCAGGTTTTGACTTCTTGTGGCAAGGCACGGACTTTTCAACCTAGATTTACGTCATTTGGTAATATCGGAGTGTAACTTGGCATTCAAAAATAAGTGAACTCTGTTAACTGAAGCGCTATGTTGATAAACTCTAAGGCCGGAGAAGAACTACTAGCATCTATCAGCTAGCATGAAGTAGTCCTGAAAATGACTGCTAGCCCGATCAGTGTTGATAGATACTAAGTCCTGAAAAGGACTAATATTATCTATCTGCTAGCATAGTAAAGCCCTGAAAAGGATTTCTCCTGAAAATAACTGCCAGCTTTACCAAAGCTACCCGTACCTCTTCACTGTTCAGGGAACACCAAATGAAGTGAACTCTAAGTGCAACCAATTAATGACTGCTAGCCCGTCCAGCGTTGATAGATACTAAGTCCTGAAAAGGACTAACATTATCCATCTGCTAGCATAAAGCCCTGAAAAGGACTTACCCTGAAAAGGACTCGCCAGCTACGCCAACACTATACTGTTATCGGTAAAAGAAGAATCATAGGTAAACGGGGGAAACGAAAGTTGAGACACATATTTTGACACAGAACTAACAACACAGAAAGCAAGAGGAGCTTTCGTTGCATGAACAAATGTATGGAAAACAAGTCTAACATTTTTTTTTTAAATCTACTTCTCAGTTGTCAAGTCGTTTCTATTGTATGGCTCTGAAACATGGAGAACAACAACACTGACAACTATAAAAATGTACATTCATAAATGGTTGCGTGGGCAGAGTTGATGGATTAAAATGGTATAACAGCAAGTTGACGAATGTAGAGCAGATGGACAGAACTAGGTAGACACTAGTGGAGCAGGAGGTGAGGACGAGACGCTTGAAAGGCCTTGACGGGTGGCACAGGCAAGAAGGCTTGGCGTGTTCGTGTTGAAGACCTGGGCTTCATGATTAGCTACAAGGTATTCATCATGATGATGATGATAATGATAATTATGGTGATGATGATAATGATGGTGGTGACGACGACAACAACGTTGAAGATGATGATGAAAATAAAAACCCAACTATACTCGTGTCGTTGGTTGAAATTTTTTTTAAATGTCATAGTCTTTCCTTCCACAGTTCACACTGGTCACTTCAGCAAGACTCTTGTTATAATATATCACATTCCTACAACCGTCCTGAAGTGCTGTTTCGCCACCAGTCACATTTGAAAACGTGAGGACAGGTCCGGACAAGTCCTCGATAAGACGCGATTACAACTCGTAGAAAACTTGAGGGAGTGTTTTCCGCCTATCGACCTTCTTATAAGTACTTACAGGATCGTGCCGGTGTATCGATTGTCTTCAGATTCCTTATTGGACTACGCGAAATTTCCAAATCTGAAGACCGGATCACGCATCTTATTCTACATGATCCGCGTTCTATCCTTTTTATTCTTCAACGCCTTACCTTTAACCCTTATCGATCAATCATTCTTTATTTGGGGCGATATTTATGAGTTTCGTAAAGCTGCAAGATTTTAAAAGCTTCTATTACATTTGATTTTCCAGGGATTTTATTCCTTGGTTTTTCTATATCTTCTTTTTTTCCCCTGTTTTCTTTCTAGTTCTGCCTTGATGCAATTATTGATTTCGTGACCCCAGCTTTGTTCTCCTGCATATTCCATCTCCCTATAATCTTCTCTTCTGATACTTACAAAAGCAACCAAACAAACATTAGGATTTGGTTTTTCGTTTGAAGGACCTCCTTCATTGCACATGGACAACTCCATCAGTGATCCGATCTCCTCCCTTAGATCACACAAGGAGGATCTCAGCACAGTACACGCGCTCCGTAGCTCCGGCGAGGATCCCAATGTGTGTATACAGGAATCACACAGTCTATAAATATTTATGTAGTGTGTAGGTTTCCAAATGTTTAAATTGCATACTCTTTACAATTTCCAACTGCCGAGGAGTTTTTAACGTGCGCAGCTTGCACACGGGACCTACTGTTTTTCGCCTTTATCCAAGAAGGCTAGGCGTCTGATCTCAGTACCCAGTATGGGAGGGGGGGGGGCAGTATGGCATCATTGGGAACCACTGGTTCTAACCAATATTTCCATCAATTATATTATTACCTTTACTGGGAGCGAACCAGGTACCTTTAGAATTAGAGGCGTACGCAATCCCTCTTAGCTTCCCCGACCACCCACTTTCCACCCCCATCCCCAAATCAAGCATAATATGTTATTGAAACATTCATTCAATATCTGTCAACGCACAGTAGAGCACAGGAATTTAACAAATACATGCTAACACTTCCTGTCCTGAATTTGTAGACGTTCAAGGTACGTCCATGTTTTCTTTATCCTCGTCATATTTATGTCTAATTTTCGTCTTCGTGTGCGTTTTTTTTTTTTTTTTGGTCTTAAATCGACCTACATTTACATTATACAGGGTGTCTATAAAAGATTGTACCCTTTTCAAAAAATTTATTCTCGGCCCCATGATGTGGAACGAGGATGCTGTCTATCACAAAAGTAAGATAATCTCTGCACGTTTTTAAGCATACCTTGATCCATAACTATTCAAATTATTTTCCAACCGTTAAAACCTAAAGTGATTATTAAATTTTGTTATTTGCAATGTTACAAATTTAACTTCGATTTAATCATTTTAAATTTCTGCATGTTTGTCTCAGTCAAATTACTACACACACTCTAAACAGGGCTATACTAAAATAATAGAATTCCACTGAGTAAATCAGGGGTGGGGGCTTAAACGAGCTGAACTTAAGAAGTGCTTAAATCCTTCACAAAAGCGTCGGCAGAATTACAGAGTTAACATACTCAGCCAAAGCAGTATTGTTCTCGCTTATTCTGAATATCTTGTGAAGACTCCCTTTATAATAGAAGTGTCATCACCCTTCTATCTACATCTCTGCCAAGAGTAATCTTGTGCGAAGGTAGATACCTTTGAAGCCCATACTAGATACTCTTGAGTTTTGGCCACTGGTGGACCACTACTGCAAAGCAGGGGATGTCGTAATTTTTATCTGAGAGGGTTCTGATGGATATTGGTCCCTTTAGAGTGTAGAGTGATATTGAAGGCTCTGTGAGAATAAGGATTTAGGAGAATGGGGTAGTAGATTCACAAGCGCGGGGAAGAGCAAGGACAGTCTCTTATTACGACAATATCTGTTTCTCACAGACTATTCCTATCTCTCTTCTGAACAAACAATTGTTTGTCAGTTCCAGTCGCTCAGGCGCACTCACAGATTTGGTGATTCCGTCGCACAACGTACATGAATACAGCCTACACAGATGGGAAATGTTTGGAGTTTTGGGCCAGCCGACAACCAATACAAATAAAGTTTAATACCTTTATTATCATAAATCAGTCACAAATAATTATATATTTACAGTCAAAAATCAAAGGTTACAGAATACAAATATGACAAGGGAAGAGGGGGGTTTGAGGAGAAATATCCCATCCACCGTTTCCCGTTTGTATTTACTAACAGACAAGACCCGGTCCACAAGACAAGAAAGAGGGGGAGGGGGGTGATCAGAGATAGGCAATTTAACCAACTGGAAAATGTATTACTCTGAGGCAAGGGGTTACAGTAAAGGGGGGGGGGGGGGGTAGAGGAAAAGCTAGGGTTCTCAAATGTCTCCCTTTAATCAACAAATTTTACGGGAGGGGGGAATGAACACAGTTACACAATCCCGCTAGGAGAAGTCCCGTACAAGGAATATAATGCACCTTAATACTAGGTCGAACTAATTAAAAGGGTAAAGAAAAGATTAAATCTCCTTTCATTCAAAAAACACACTAGGGCTGGCCATCCCACAGACACACACGCAGACTTACCAAAATGGTGAATTCTGGCACTCTAGGAATTATTTACCACAGCAGCTAATACCGTGGAATAATGGACTGGTCTTCTTATTTCTTCCGTGTCAGGCCCCAGATTTAACGAGGTAACAAATAGTCTCAAAAAATCGCCAGACGGTGAAGCGTAAAGGCTACTGTTGGTTTAGATAAAGTTCCTAATGAATGGCACAGGCACTTGGCTAGGCGTGAGGTATGGTGTGGTTCCTAAAATTGGCACAGCTGGTGGAGATAACTTTCTTTTTCCGTACTGTCACAAGTTAAAAAAAACACTGAGGTAAGTTCTTCTTCGGGGGTGGGTAAAATCCACTGAATATACTTGACAGACAGCGTTCAGGTAGATCTATGTTCTTCCTAACAAATAGGGCAGTGAATAAAATATGTTCTGCTTCCAGTTTACTTTAAGGACTATATGAACTAGTATTTTAAAAGTGTTTCTTGGGTGGCTTTATTCTCAGTTAAATTCAGAGGAGCGGGGCCCATTACAGGTCGCCACAAGTTTAGCTTTAAAAAAGTTCATATGTTACTGGAGTTATCGAATTGAGTTGGCAGAACTCTGTATATAATTAATAATTGATGGGATGCAGGTTGAATGATCGTTCTGAATGAAAGATAATCAAAACAAGAAATGCATTACAAATCATATTATAATCTGACACGCGATAAATTACAGTTAGCCTATTTACTTTATTAGCGTCGTCAATTTAACAAATCAGGAAAACTCCCCGTGAGTTAAAAATAATTAAAAGCACATCTATCTATACAGAACTAAACTGTATTTACTAGTTATAATTCCCTTTAATGTCTGCAAAATTAATTTACGCGTCAATTGTATTAGGAAATACTTTTAGAAGTAACATTTAGTTTGCACTAGAACTTTGAAACTGGGTTTATTTAATAAGGTTAAATTTACACCACAATCCAGTGAAATAAAATGAAATAACTAGACCACTGATCACTCGAAGCTAATGTATAAATTACCGTCTGCGCAGAAAGAATACACTCCAATAGTCAACAAAGGTAGATGAAATCTAGCAGGAATCCGACTAGGCTATATGCTAGTGAAACTAGGATTCTGTCAGAACGAACGATAAAATGCAGTTTTCGGAGTTCTTTATTTATACTATCTCGAATGTAACTTAAATGGGACGTGTTGGATTTTCACACCTTTCTTGAAGTATAGCAAAATCCGAGGTACAACGCCGTTGTGTTAACCGCTGTGTTTCCTCCGTTTTCCCCGGTCTACCGATCTTCTTCGTCTCAGGCTGCTCGCATGAGGGTGCGACAATTTCTCGAGAAACTAACTACGTTAGCTGAGAGTTCCCTGATTTCTTTAGATCGTATACCGCTCCACGTTGAATTCTGAAGATCAGCCTGTCTTTGATGGTACCGCTGTTCTGAGAAGCTTTGGCAACTCCCACCAGGCGGGGCGACAGCCAGGTAAGAAAATGAACTGCTGTTAATTGCTCTAGAAACAGGAGTGAGTCTCTGGCCACGTCCTCTTTTGGGCCGGCGTTAAGGAAAAGATTGCTACAAATCGTTCTCAGAGCTGGTCGTGGGCGTGATTTAACCTCCCATCAAAAGCCATGCGATCTCAAAAGTTCACAGAAGATAGCAGGCTACATATTAATGATCCAGCGTGTAAAATTCTCGTGGAAATGCTGCATGCGGGTTAAAGTTACAATAGATGATCAGGAGTTCTAAAGTTATTGTAGTGGGATTGATGGTATTGTATGATGATGATGGTACTACGTGTAAATTGTATGAGGCCAGCTGTGAAGGCTCCTGAGATAAAATGTAATTGAGAATTGTCAGAAGGCCTTTCTTGCTACCACTACGACCTCACACTTAATTTTTTTTTTTAATGAATGTAGCTGCGTAAAGTGTCTAGGGTTATGATGTGTACTGTGGTGTGATAGTTATAAATATACCCATAGATATTTAACAAGACTAATAAGATTAACAAGTGTTACAATACACTGAACTAACTCACGTGTGTAAAGTTTTTGATATAATTATATTACATTTATTTGTTCTGGATCAAGTTTTATTTTGACCAGAACTTGTTTTAAAAGAAGGATTTAAAATTTATGAAAATTATGCATGGAATGTTACATAATAAATGCAAAAGTGTACATATTTAAGTACAAGAATAGTTAGTTTTATTAAAATGTTCTGGTAGTCAGCTACTATGGAGGATATTTATTGTCTGTGCTGTTGGGGTGGTCTCATCACACCTGTCTATATTGACTATACAGTGTCCAGAAAATGGTGGGAATTTTTATGGGGTATCTGCAACTAAATGGGGTTGGTGAATATCCAGCAGACCAGAGGCTCACTCATCTGGTATTTGTAGCTCTGGTGCTGAAATCAGGTGGTCCCACCTCTCCGTGCTGGCGGGCAATAATGGTGGTCTCTGTCACAAGGACTGCACAGATACACTTGTGTAAATCACCACCCGAGTAGATACTGCTTCGTTGACGAAAGAAACTCGCAGCTCTGCAATCAAAGTATGGGCCATGTGTCAAAATCTATTCTCTACCCACGTCTGGACACCACACTGACACAACAACCACATTATACAGACAGGTCAGATCTCTCTGACCAAACAGCACAGTTACCATGGTGGGTTTACATCCGATAGATCCTCCCAGACTATAGATTCTGAAAAATAATTATTAGTTTTCTACCCTAAAAGAGGATAGGTAATATGTTTCCTTATTCTCAACTCTTGATCGGTCTTGCATAATCCTTGCTGGTGTTTAGGTACATTGTTAGTCCCTAGACCCTGACTTGGGCGGGGGGTCTAGAGCAAAATCCCTACTTGTTTGTAAGGCTAGATTATGATATGGCAGTATCAAATCACTCGAACATGAAACAATATTCAAAATATATAAAGAAATAATTTCAATCTTACCAGATTATGAATAATTAACACAGAAGTGCTAGCAAAACTCAGCTGAGCTGCTGGCTATAGGATGGCGTCCCTAAATTTAACTCACTGTCTTTCATATGGGAAAACACCACACTTTAAAATCTGTGTCTAACACTGAACAATTATTGAAGAATGACCCCAAATGCGCTCTAAGCGCTAATAATATGATTGTCTGTGGCCAATCACTGCCGAGGTTTATTTTTAATTTCAAATTTCCTCACTAAAGTCATTTCAGTCAAGCTTCAGTCACGTATGGATGGTTATCTGTTAGTCTGTCCGTCTCTACTTGTGTTTCTACAAAATTGTGCTCGATTTTTGACCCAACCGTTCTCTCCCCTTCAAATTTTTGTTGTAAAAAGTTATATTTAGACACAGCTACCACCAATGTCCCTTCACTTCTATGCCAAGTAAATTTGAACATCTGTGTCCAAGGTCGTGTTTTTGTGTGCAAATAACCACACTTTTTAGATTCAATTCAGTCTGTCGATGATGTGAACTACACTGTCTTTTGTCATTATTTTCAATATTATCTATCCGTCTGTAAAATTAAGACCATATTCGTTCACTGCTCAGAATAGGCCATCTGGCCAGCTAATTTTTATATTCCTAACATTAATATTAAGAAAAATTTACTTTTTAATTTTTTGTAATTTTTTTCAGACATCTGCGTTCTTCCGCTCAAATTCAAATCAAGCGCTTGGTATCGCAAAACGTCCAATTCCGTACCTCGTGTCAATTTGGGGGACTTGAATTTTTTTTTACTTTCATCCATTTCCCCCCCCCCCCCCCCCCCCTCCCCCAATTGCGTCTCTTTAGCCTTTCCAGTCATATTTTTGATACTCCGTTCCCCTCCGGTCTAGCAAGTCAAATTTATGGAGGGTGATGACCCGCGGTCTAGGCGATCATGTACATCAGCAGCCTACGCATTATGTTTTTATCCTTAAATGTTATCCTTGGAGGAATTTTACCGTTGTATCTCTGTCAATTTCACTACACATCTCCCCACCTGAAAACATGCCTATGGCAAGTTCCAAAACCAGCGATACACATAGGTAAAATTACTCCTCACGTCTGCCATTACTCTAATTTTGATCACAGGGGTGCCGACTGAGGAAATCTGCACCGACATTCAATTTGCCTGGGATATATTGGATACTAAACTGATAAGGTTGAAGCAATAAAGACCACCTCAGCAATCTTGCGTTTTCATGCTTAGCCTGAGACAAGAACACGAGAGGCTGATGATCCGTCTCCACCACAAATGTCCTACCATACAGATAGATTTGAAACTTCTTTATTTCCCAGATTAATGCTAAACATTCTTTTTCGCTTGTGGAGTATCCTTGTTCCGCCTTATTCAATTTGCGGCTTGCATAAGCGACTGGTTTCAGTTCCCCATCAGGTGAAGATGATCTTTGCAACAAAGCCCCTCCTAGTCCCACATTACTTGCATCGGTTCTTAAGACAAAGTCCTGTGTCAAATCAGGCAGTTTGAGAATAGGCTTGCTAGTGAGTTTTTCCTTTAACTCTTGGAACGCTAATTCACATTGTGCAGTCCAAATAATTTTATCTGGAAGTCCCTTGCGAGTCAGATCAGTCAGAGGAGCACAAATGGCGTTAAAATTTTTGATGTATTTCTGATAAAATCCGCATAACGACACGAATGATCGCACGTCCTTTTTGGTTTGCGGCCTAGGTGCTCTCTGCAGTTTTTCCAAGTTCTTAGGATCAGGGGTCATATTACCCTGATATACAGTGTGCCCCAAGAATTCCAACTCTTTGCATCCAATACAACATTTTGTTGGCCTAGCAGTTAAGTTCGCCTCCCGAAGTCTATCAAACAACATCTCCAGAGCTTCAATGTGTTCTTCAAATGTCTCTGTGGCGACGAGTATATCATCCATGAAATTCGTGATACATGGGTTATTCAGGGGGTCCAACAATTTTCGCATCATCCTTGAAAACACACTCGGAGCATTTTTCAGTCCGAATGGTAGCATATTGAATTCATAATGTCCATCCGAAGTGCTAAAAGCCAAATAAGGTCTCACTTCAGGCTTCACTGGGATCTGGTAATAGCCTTTACTAAGATCCACTTTTGAAAAGTATTTTGCCTTGTTCAGTCTGGCAAATAGCTGTTTTGTGTCTGGTAATGGATCCACTTGTCCTTCTGTGACAGCATTCAGTTTCCTGTAATCTATGCACAGTCTGTGTTCCCCAGACGGTTTCCTCAACAAAACGACACTAGAACTAAAAGATGATTCACTGTGCGAAATAATCCCCTCCTTCAATAAATAATCTATTTCTTCCTTTAATGCCTTCTCCTTCGCGAACGGAATAGAATAGGCTCTCATACAGATTGGGTTTGAGTCTACCAGTTTCATGTCATACTGTAGCAAATTTGTATGGCCTGGTTTATCTGTTAATACATCTGTATGTTCCTCCAGAACTTGTTGAACTCTCTCCCTCTGGTTTTTAGTCAGGTGCTTACTGACTTTTACCTGTGCTGCTGTTTCACAAGGATGTAATGGGTATTCATGTGAGGTGAGTGGTTCTTTTTGCATCTGGGTTGCAATAGCCAAGGTCAATAAGGGGGTGCTTTCCTGGAGTGGTCTGTCCAGATACTTCTTTAACAGGTTTACATGATAAACTTTTTCCTTCCCCTTTTTGTCAATTTTATAGTTTGTTCTAGACACCTTCTCTAGAACCGTATATGGACCTTGCCAACCAATTTGTAATTTATTCTGGCTTCCCGGTAGTAGAAGCAGCACCTTCTCTCCGACTGCCAGTTCCCTGTCCTTTGCCTTCCTATTAAAATATGCTGCATGTTTCTTCCTGGCTTGTTTCAAATTATCATTTGCCAGTTTCCATCCAGCTTTCAAACGAGTGGTCAGTTCGTTCACATATTGATACGATGAGGTAACAGTCTCTTCCGCCTTCTCATCTGTCCAGGTCCTTAATAGGGCTTCTAATGGACCTTTTATTGGCCTCCCAAATAGCAGAGTTGCGGGAGCCATCCCGGTTGAACTATGTGGTACCTCCCGATACGCAAACAATGCGGCGGGCAGGAATTGATCCCACAGATCCGGTTTTTCGTGTGCCAGCTTTCTCAGGATAGAAATGAGAGTCCCATTGAACCTCTCTACCTGGCCGTTCCCTTGTGGATGGTACGGACTACAATGAAAGTGCCTGGCTTGAAATAGCTTAAAAACTTCTTCCGTTAGTTTCCCCTTGAACTGAGAACCATTATCCGTCAAGATTTGATGCGGGAATCCTAATCGGGTAAATATTGTAAGTAGTGCCTCTGCTACATGTTTTGAATCAATTGATGGCAGGGCTACCGCCTCTCCCCACATAGAACAAGTGTCCACCAGAGTAAGGATGTAACTGTTCCTCCTCTTGGTCCGAGTGAGAGGTCCTACAATATCCACTGCAACCCTCTCAAAAGGTGTTCCCACTATGGGCATTTCCCCTAGAGTTGCAGGGGCAGTCCAGTGCTTTGGAGCTACCCTTTGACATTCTGGGCAGGATTTGACATATCTTTTTATATCCTCCGTTATCCCTGGCCAGAAGTAATGACAAGCTATACGCTGTCCTGTGGCGCTGATCCCCATGTGACCACTGAAGGGGATTGCATGTCCGAGTTCCATCACTTTCTCTCTATATGCAATGGGAAGAACCAGCTGGTTGTGACCATTTGTTCCAGTTCCGGCCTTCCTGTATAAGAGTTTGTTCTTCATGAAATATTCCCCCTTGCTCGGAGGTGTGTGGCATTTGGGTAATTTTTTAAAACATGGCTGGAGTGTCCTATCCTCAGCCTGCGCCTTCCTCATCTCCTCTGGATGAGCGTTTATAGGTTCACCTTCTTCCTCCTTCTTCTGTGACCTGGTCTGCACTGTCGCCATGATCACAGGTTTCTCGGGATTCCCCAAGAAGACGTATCTACACCCCAATATCAGAGGGTAGATTGGTTCATCTATCACTGCTGCTCTGATTTCTCCTTCCACATAGCGAGTTTTCACCGTTATCCTTGCGATGGGAAGTGTCATGAGTGGTATGTCCTTAGTCGCCCCTTGTATTTCCACTGTTTCTGTGGTATACTGACTTGGGTCCACTAGGCTAGACTTCACAACTGAATCATAATCCAAACCTGTATCATAAAGGCACCTTATGGTGACCCCATTACAAATAACATCCTCACAAACTGGGGGGTGATAAGGTTCCTGTTGTCCCTTAGGATTAACCTTTAATCTTTGCGTCCCCGACTTCATTGCAGCAATGTTTGAAGGTTTCCTTCTACAAAATTCGGTGTTATGGTTATCCTTCTTGCACCATTTACACCATCTTTTTCCTTGGTTCAACGGTTTTCTTTCATTGAACTTTTGGTCATTGAACTGTGAGTTTCTGTCGCGATAGTCATTTCTTGGCCGCTCAAAATTTGTCCTACCTTTATTTCCCTGCTCTCTATTATCAAATTTATTAAATTGCTGTGGAGCTTTAAAATTGTCTATGTGCTTCTTTTTAGCACCACTTACCTCTGCCTGGGCTGCCTGATACCTCTCAGCAACATTTAAAATTTCCCCCAACTTCTCTGCACCTTGTTCCATGAGAAATTTTCTCATGTCTGGAGCCATGGACTCTCTCAATTGCTCAATCATGATCATTTCTTTAAGATCTTGGGTCTTCCCCAGAGCCGTCCATTTCTCCAAATAGGTTTCTAGTCTGGCCGAGAATTGGTGGTATGTCTCCCCAGACAACAGTTTGGCATTTCTAAATTTCTTACGATAAAATTCACCATTCTTCTCGTACCTTAATAACAAAGCCTGCTTTAACATGTCATAATTGTCTTGGTCTTCCCTGTTCATTTTGGCAAATACTTCATAAGAAGCACCCCTCAATCCCTGTGATAGCTTTAAACTCCACCTCTCTCTCTCTAACCCATATGTAGTAGCTAATAACTCAAAACGTCCCAGGTACCCCTCTATGTCATCGTCTTTCTCAACAAAATGGTCTAAATGAAACCCCATAGCTGAGTTTGAGGCTCCCATACTGGGCGTAGCATCTGAGGCAAAAGGGCTGGCACCATTTTCAGGGGCCGGGCCTTGTAATTCCAGCTCCCTTAGTCGTAATTCGTGCTCCCTCTGCAACCTTCTATCTTCTGCCTCCCTTTCGGCAGTCAACCTTTTTTCTTCTGCCTCCCTTTGCTGTCGTTTTTCTTCTGCCTCCCTTTGCTGTCGTTTTTCTTCTGCCTCCCTTTGCTGTCGTTTTTCTTCTGCCTCCCTTTCGGCAGTCAGCCTTTTTTCTTCTGCCTCAATCTGCAGCCTCTTAATTTCTCTATCAGCCTCAATTTGTAACCTCTTCTCTTCAGCTACCTTTCTATCTTCCCTTTCAATATATTTATCACATTCAGTCGTTACGTATTGAATTAAAATTTGACCATCCATCCCCATCTCCTTCGCAGTGAGCACAGCAGCTGATCTAAACTTTGCTAGCTCAGCCATACTTTTCAGACAATATAATAATATACAAGCTAAGTACTTCTTATGACTATAATCTAACTAATTCTAACTAACCAGTTAACTAATTAATTATTACTGGCTGTGAAGATTCACCAACTTTTATCTGCAGGGACACTTTTACTTTTAAAGGAAATTTTACAATTTATTTCCCTACTTTTATTTCTCCCACCAGGAGATCTTAATATTACTGTTGGGCTAATTATCCCTGGACAAGACCCCAATATATGTAGTGGGATTGATGGTATTGTATGATGATGATGGTACTACGTGTAAATTGTATGAGGCCAGCTGTGAAGGCTCCTGAGATAAAATGTAATTGAGAATTGTCAGAAGGCCTTTCTTGCTACCACTACGACCTCACACTTAATTTTTTTTTTTTATGAATGTAGCTGCGTAAAGTGTCTAGGGTTATGATGTGTACTGTGGTGTGATAGTTATAAATATACCCATAGATATTTAACAAGACTAATAAGATTAACAAGTGTTACAATACACTGAACTAACTCACGTGTGTAAAGTTTTTGATATAATTATATTACATTTATTTGTTCTGGATCAAGTTTTATTTTGACCAGAACTTGTTTTAAAAGAAGGATTTAAAATTTATGAAAATTATGCATGGAATGTTACATAATAAATGCAAAAGTGTACATATTTAAGTACTAGAATAGTTAGTTTTATTAAAATGTTCTGGTAGTCAGCTACTAGGGAGGATATTTATTGTCTGTGCTGTTGGGGTGGTCTCATCACACCTGTCTATATTGACTATACAGTGTCCAGAAAATGGTGGGAATTTTTATGGGGTATCTGCAACTAAATGGGGTTGGTGAATATCCAGCAGACCAGAGGCTCACTCATCTGGTATTTGTAGCTCTGGTGCTGAAATCAGGTGGTCCCACCTCTTCGTGCTGGCGGGCAATAATGGTGGTCTCTGTCACAAGGACTGCACAGATACACTTGTGTAAATCACCACCCGAGTAGATACTGCTTCGTTGACGACAGAAACTCGCAGCTCTGCAATCAAAGTATGGGCCATGTGTCAAAATCTATTCTCTACCCACGTCTGGACACCACACTGACACAACAACCACATTATACAGACAGGTCAGATCTCTCTGACCAAACAGCACAGTTACCATGGTGGGTTTACATCCGATAGATCCTCCCAGACTATAGATTCTGAAAAATAATTATTAGTTTTCTACCCTAAAAGAGGATAGGTAATATGTTTCCTTATTCTCAACTCTTGATCGGTCTTGCATAATCCTTGCTGGTGTTTAGGTACATTGTTAGTCCCTAGACCCTGACTTGGGCGGGGGGTCTAGAGCAAAATCCCTACTTGTTTGTAAGGCTAGATTATGATATGGCAGTATCAAATCACTCGAACATGAAACAATATTCAAAATATATAAAGAAATAATTTCAATCTTACCAGATTATGAATAATTAACACAGAAGTGCTAGCAAAACTCAGCTGAGCTGCTGGCTATAGGATGGCGTCCCTAAATTTAACTCACTGTCTTTCATATGGGAAAACACCACACTTTAAAATCTGTGTCTAACACTGAACAATTATTGAAGAATGACCCCAAATGCGCTCTAAGCGCTAATAATATGATTGTCTGTGGCCAATCACTGCCGAGGTTTATTTTTAATTTCAAATTTCCTCACTAAAGTCATTTCAGTCAAGCTTCAGTCACGTATGGATGGTTATCTGTTAGTCTGTCCGTCTCTACTTGTGTTTCTACAAAATTGTGCTCGATTTTTGACCCAACCGTTCTCTCCCCTTCAAATTTTTGTTGTAAAAAGTTATATTTAGACACAGCTACCACCAATGTCCCTTCACTTCTATGCCAAGTAAATTTGAACATCTGTGTCCAAGGTCGTGTTTTTGTGTGCAAATAACCACACTTTTTAGATTCAATTCAGTCTGTCGATGATGTGAACTACACTGTCTTTTGTCATTATTTTCAATATTATCTATCCGTCTGTAAAATTAAGACCACATTCGTTCACTGCTCAGAATAGGCCATCTGGCCAGCTAATTTTTATATTCCTAACATTAATATTAAGAAAAATTTACTTTTTAATTTTTGTAATTTTTTTCAGACATCTGCGTTCTTCCGCTCAAATTCAAATCAAGCGCTTGGTATCGCAAAACGTCCAATTCCGTACCTCGTGTCAATTTGGGGGACTTGAATTTTTTTTACTTTCATCCATTTCATCCATTTCCCCCCCTCCCCCCCCCCCCCCCCCCCCCCCAATTGCGTCTCTTTAGCCTTTCCAGTCATATTTTTTTCCTTTTTGATCCTCCGTTCCCCTCCGGTCTAGCAAGTCAAATTTATGGAGGGTGATGACCCGCGGTCTAGGCGATCATGTACATCAGCAGCCTACGCATTATGTTTTTATCCTTAAATGTTATCCTTGGGAGGAATTTTACCGTTGTATCTCTGTCAATTTCACTACAGTTATGAGAGGCCAATATTCTGTTATAATCCATCGAGTCAGGGAAATTCATTTGTCATACTTAGACGTACGTCACAGGGGAGGCAATACCGTCACAACGATGTCTCACTCTCAGTCTAGGAACACAGGTTTTCCTGTCACAAGTTGTAAAACGATGTCTCACTCTAAGTCTAGGAACACAGATTTTCCTGTCACAAGCTTTAAAACGATGTCTCGCTGCCAGTCTAGGAACACAGGTTTTCCTGTCACAGGAGGTATTAAAACGATATTTCACTCTCATTCTAGGAACACAGATTTTCCTACATTCACTCACGAAACAAAAACTTGTCCCCACATAATGTAAGAACAGACGATTTTTTAAACTGGCATTAAGAACACAAATTGTTCCTACTCATACTTAGAACAGACATTGTCCCCGTTTACTTTAATAGCAGATTGTCTCGTCCTCGCTGTGACAGAGACCAAAGGGTATAGACAGCAGACTCGTAACACCTTCACTTTTGACACATTCTCCCGTCACACAGGAAACACATACGGAAAACTTGACAGAAATGATGTAACAAAACTTGGACAACCCACATTGACTTGTATTGTAATTGGAAAATACGGTCCACAAATTATTGATCACAAAATACGTAAGTGTTTGGCTCTAATGACTAGCATTTTCCCATCAAAAGTCGTTGTATATCCATTCATTCAAGAAAACACTGGAATGGAATTTAACACTCGGCATGAGTTCTCTCAACAGATTCTTATTTAACATGTCATGACACAGCATAACTCTCGCTACACATTAACCTTTCTACCTCTAACCAACCTTCCAATACAAATTCAAATCACCATTTGCCCCAAATATCCGACTTCACTTTTAGTCCTCCTACTGGTTTTCACTCCTCCCACGAGCTAAACCGAATCTGGCTCACATTACCGAGACAACACTCTACCTTGAAATATACTTGGACTTAACGAAAGTCTTGAATACTACTCAGACACTGGAATTCCAGCTACCATCTAATCTAACGAAACCAAATATTTACATGTCACAACTGTATCAGTAGTATTCATCCAACAACCTGTTCATTATTCTCCCACATACACACGCATTTATTATTCATTGACACAGACATCTGTCTAACTCACTTGAAGAAACACATATTTCCCTCTCGCTTCCAGAACAAATATTTACCCCACATGCTGAGCAGAAAGACAAACATGTTATCACTCATAACATAGCCAGATAATTTCCCACTCACAATGTGACAGAATATTCTGCACTCACAATAAGACCAGACATTTTCCCAGTCACAGTACCAGATATGTTCCCACTCACAACAAATAAACCATTTTTCGCTTAAAGCAGCCAGGGACATTTTCGGCCACAAACTTCTTTCCCACTTAATATATTCGCTGTCACACATTCTCAAATACCGTTTTGAACTGACTACATCTGTGCTTAGTTAAAATCGCAAATAGCCAGCAACTGTAGCCTTTGAACTCAGTCAGTATTTGCTTGTCTCATGAACGGAAATCACGGGCGACAATTTACATCCAAATGATCGCAAGGGAGAAAATAATGTAAAAGGACTCACGTTGAATCAAATACCTGGGGAATTAGCCACCATTTTTTCCGAGCTAGAAACGATTACTTTCCATCTTGAAACGTCAAACACGGAGTCTCAAAGCAAGCGAAATTTCAAATATGTCAATTGTTTCTTTATTTACTGCTTCTGCTTGCAGACCTAATGTGCTGCTGAAAAACAGTTGAGACTAACGCTGCTTCGATAACTATTATTTAAAGAAAATACTTGGGAGCCGCGCTGGTGTAATGGCTACGGCGTTGTACTGGCGACCAGGTTTTCATGGTTCAAACCCGGGCGTCAGCGTTTGAAGGAATGTTTACGACCGGAAATTTGACTGAATAACCTGAACGGCTCCTGCACATAAATCCCGTGTGGATGGGAAGGAGCGAAGCTCCTGACCGGGTTGGAAGGAAAGTCCAGTGACCCCCCAGCCTTGCAATGACATGTCATTGGGCCAAAAGAGCTGGAAAGCTCGAGTGCCGCTGGTTAGGAAAAAAAAAAATACAAGTGATATTATACTCATCCTTATATGACTACCAGCTTTACACAATGCTATAGTATACATATGTGAAAGTGAACCTCTGTCTGTAAGGCTGATTACACCTTCATTGACTCTTGAAATCATCCACACACTTTGAGGGATTCCTCCTGTGGGGAAATATGCCGAGAACCCAGAATTTCACATTTCTTGCTCCTAGCTATGGACCAGATGTGATGATGCTTTAAATGCAAGCCATGTAGGAAACACTGGAGCTCATGGCTTAAACTCAACACGTTTCGGGATGGCAGAAAAGCCACAGGAAAAGCCTAGATCTACAGTGTACATAAAACTTCAATACATAAGTCTTCAACTTGCTATTGGCTGCAAAAAAAGCTATATATATATATATATATATATATATATATATATATATATATATATATATATATATATATATATATATATATATATATATATATATATATATATATATATCTTTGTTTTTTTAACAAAATCTGATAACAAAATGCTGATTTGCGCAGTTTAATATGTGCTACCATACAAAACAAGCCTGAAAATCTCTGCCAGATAGCATTTCCCTTCCTGTCTCCTGACATAAAGATACCGATATTATTTTGTGTTGTTGAAAAAGTAGACTCTTGATTATCCAGGATCACATTTAACTGGGAT
This sequence comes from Oreohelix idahoensis, assembly GCA_024509875.1. NCBI lineage: Eukaryota > Metazoa > Mollusca > Gastropoda > Stylommatophora > Oreohelicidae > Oreohelix > Oreohelix idahoensis. The sequence continues at coordinate 59,115 of JAMPIV010007464.1, read as the reverse complement.
GCGAATTAACCGACATGCAAAGCCCAGAACAAAAACAAAACAACAAAAAATTAATTAATAAAAAATGCGAAAATAATTTAGAACAGAAGAAAGTTGCCGCTGAAAAAGTACAGTAAATGACAGTGGGGAAATCCTATTTAGGTATTACGTAATCATAATAATAATGCCTACTCGTATCACGTATAGTTTTCAGTATTTATACGTTGAAGAAATCCGGGTAGAGTAATGAAGAAAGAAAATTTGCCGGGTAATGAAGAATTAAATTATGATGAAAGCTGCGGATGGTTTGGACCTGGAAGAAGACAGCGTCGTTCAAGAGCTAAGGATTAGTCAGAGCGCTGCTTTAACTAGCGCTGAAACCTGTTAGATAACTTGAAGCAACAGCAAGACAGCAACCTTGGTGAGATATTAATGTTGAGAAAACTGAGTTTGGCGAAATTTTATTTCAGGAAAAAAATCAACCTTCTTTGTCGACGCAGTTTAAATAATAGAGTACGTTCATTCTTTTGTTTTCGCTTCGTTCGTTATCATAATGAGTATTTTTTTTTCGTACTCCATTTGTGTCTACAGTTTTTAAAATAATTTGTTTCTATTTTCTATGGCTAGTGATTAACTGAGATTTTATTAACGTTATTTATCTTCCTGGATAATCGAGAGTCTACCGTAATATATTTGATAGTGAAAATATATGTCCCGTGGGCATATTTTTAAAATGAATATTCAGATATCTTATAACTCTTCCCATGACGCTTGACAGTCACCTGTAATTGAAATAGAACCGTACTTTCTTTTATCCCAACATCATCATTTGTCTTTTGGCTACTAGCGGAGTATGGCGCCACCATTACAACTGGTCGTCTTGTAGAAAACCTACATCACAGTGTTAATCTGTTCTGCCAGAGGCGATGTCGGTAGAAATGTGTTTTATATGATGACGTTCTCAGCCCCATGCAGAATAGCTGACAACAAATTTCTGTATTCGATACCCTTAGAGGACCACTTCAACCACTGGGTATCCCCTATCAGTTGTTGGGTCTGCGGATGCCTGTCGTAGATTTTTGATAGGTATTTAAGATATATTTTGGTCTCGTCTGAATAGAACTAGAGCAGGTGGTAACTCAGTGAGAGATAAGGTAAAGGAATAGATTTCACGAGTGAAAAATGGTGAAGAAGGTAGAGTCTGTTCCTGGATTTTGAGAAGATCCTCTATAGTCCAGCCTATATCTACAACAGAACTTTGTTTGTCAGACAGTATACCCCTATTTATATATTAATATATATATCAACCACTCACATACACACACACAGATAAGTGACGACAATTAGACGCACAAATGTGAAACACTATATTAATGGAATAGGGATATTTGGGACGAGCTGACCAACACATGTACATTAAGTTTTATGTAAATTTTATTTACCATAAAGAAACTTTACAACAGCTATTATTGAATATCAAACAAAAATATATAAAAAATCATAGGTATTAAAATTAGTAAAGGAATAGACTCATAGGTGTAATACCCCTCCCTCTGTTGAGACAAGATCCCGTTAGAAGAAAGTTGTTAACCCTCCAAAAGGTCAAAAAGATTTGCGCTATGGTCTAGAATTTGCCTATACTGTAAAGAACAGAGTTTATAAGTTAATCTATTCTGAAATGGACAGCATTAGCAAAACCAAATAAGAAATAAACAATGTGAGTACATGGACTATACAATAGAGAATTATTCATTCATTCATTCCTCTCTTCTCAGTCGACCGTGGCCACGTTCATTCTTTCTTACCGTATTGTAGATTTAACAGCATCTGGAACATAGTTTCATGGGTCACACAGCAAATCCAGTGTTATTTTGGCAAAATAAACCTCAGCTCCACAAAGATTGATTAAATCCTCTTCTTCGGGGAACGTTTATTTCGTTACTTGTTATTAGGATTTCCTCTTTATGTCACATTAATTACTCCAGGTAAGAAAATTAACAGTGCTCACAGTGTCAGTAGATTGAGATTTCCATTTTACATAAATGGATGTCAGGTCGGTAAATTCTCTCAGTATAACGTTCCTTGTCACACCACAAATGGTCGATGGTCGGGAAATGTTAATGTTTGAGTATGTCGCCACAACGGGCTGAATGTAAATGAAATGGGGAAGAAGAAATCTGGATAGCTATAGGCCCTGTTAAAAAAGTTATTCTTAAATATTCTTTGGGTTGGTACTCTGTCTCTTTCTGGGTGTAAACAAGAGGCCAGACAGGTTCACCTTGAAGACCCAAATATATATATACGAATGTTATTTTTGTACTTTTGGACTTAGATCCGTTATTCTCCGATTCAGGTTTAGGCGTAGGCTTAGACCGCTGGTAGGTTTTTGGGTAAGTGACCCAGTACTAGATATGGGAAAAAAGAAACAACCATATAATCACAATAACCACTACACCACTATTCTATCCTACTTAACCCGCACAGAATCATAATTTATTTACTCTCGGTTATTTAACTTTGAATAGAACTAACCGTGTATAGCTTATTTACCGTTAACAAAACCTCCGTGAAATAAGCGCTAGTCATTTATAAATTTACTCATAATGAATTAGAAATAAATATATATTTCGTCAGTACTCAAAATGAATAGTGCATTTACTAGTCGATTAAAATATCTCTTACTGGTTAAATCAGTTAGTTAGATTAACGCTACAGCCGGAATAATTTTAGCTATAGATTATTTAAATTCGCTAGTCAATTAGCACAGTAAATCCTAGTGAAATATAATGATGGACTTAACCATTAAATCACTCTACACAGAAAAATCTTAGTGAAATAACATGACGGACTTAACAATTAAATCACTCAAACTTCTATTATAATATTTACCGCAAACACAGAAATTAAAACAATCTCCAACGAAAACTAAGAAACTCCATTAATACAAATGGTTCTAGAATCGAAGCTAGATGTTCTGAAATAAATCTGTGGGTACTGAATAATGGATTTTAAAAGCTGGAGTATATATTAAAATGGTAGAAAAGTCGCTGACCAGTGTTACACATAACACCTTTCGGGATTTCTGTGTTCAAATTCTGAATGAAAGGAAAATTTGCCACCGTTTCGCCGCCTGCTGGACTTTGGCAACGAGCGGACGGTCTTAGATCTTCGTCGTTCTGTAGCTTAATTACGTTTCACGAACGAATGGATAAGGGGGCATGGGGGGGGGGGGGGGGGGGGGGGGGCTGTAATTTATCTCCCCTTCTTTCAGATTCTCTCCCCCTTCTACTCAGATTTATTCCCCCTGATCAATGTCTACCGAAAATACGTTTCAACTTATCGCCCCCTTGGTTTTTCTTCATTTAGCTTATCTCCCCCTTCTCTCTCGCTACGTGCATCATAGTAAACATTCCTAGTGTAGAGAAAAGAAAGAATTTAGCGTGGCTAAATTAAGAAAGAGCCCGATATCTAAGTGTAGGAGAGTTCTGCGCAAAAAAAAGCGTGCATAACTAATAAGGAAGCAAGGTGAAGCCAGGTGGAAGAAAAATGTAGATAATAAAATCTATTTTTCATAATTCTCTGTCACAATGCCTTATCTTGGCTTGGGCGAAATTTCTGTTTCCTAAACCCGATGACTATATGACATTCTATCAAGGCTGCCTATTGTGGGCAATGTCCACGTCAATCAACTGCTGCTTCTTCCTCCTCTTCATCGTCGTAATCATTAATTTTCAGCTCCCTGTGGAGCACTAGTCATCAACAAACTAAACCTTCAAGTCATGTGCTATCCGTTCAAAGACTGTCCATTCTGTCTACACGCCTTTCACTCCTACCTCCAGTTCTCTTCTCCGCATGTGTTGGTCCCCTTCTGTTTCCCTTACCCTGGGAATTCAAGAACAGCGACTACCTTATAAGTCTTTTGACTGGTTTTTCTCAGTGTGTTCTATCGAACTCCAGCACCTTCTCCTCACACGTTCTTCCAAGTGGGTATTTGTCTGGTTCATTCTGTCAGTTTCACGCTGATCATCTTGTCCTACCATTTCAACCTTATATTGTACAAGCACCGTCTAATAATAGCCTGATGTTCATGGCAATCGCAAGCTTATTATAGTAGGGGTGTCGGTGACAAGTCATTTGTATTTGTAGGAATATGTCACGGGTTTCAAATATATTTAGATTGAAAAAGTGTACTTCATTGGTGAATAATACACGCGAAGTACTTTCCAAGGCACTTGACTGAGCTTGACAGAATGTTGTAAATTTTTAAAGATAGGTCAGAGGATATTTATGGTCCCGTCTGAGCAGAGGTGATAGTGGTAAATATGTGAGAATAAAGGTGTAAGAAATAAATTTTCACGAGAAAATAGTGTAAGAGGAAGATCTGTCTCTGCAATGAGTAATTTCTCTAGTCCAGCCTATCTATACGACTATATTTTAATATAAGATAACATTTCTCTCCCTATATGAAATATAAGTTACACTAAACACACCCACACACACAATTATATGACAACAATATACACAAACGTGAAAAACTATGGTTAATTGGGTATGGGTCTGACCAACACGCACATTAAGTTCTTTTTGTTGTTTATTATCATTAAACTTTTTACAACATCAAACATATAGAGAAATCAAATAAATCAAGTTCACAGATATATGAAAATAACCGAATAAGTGCCCTCCCCGTGTTGAGAAAAGATCCCAAAAGAAGTTAATAACCCAAAGGTCAAAGATAAGCACTAGATTACAGAATAGACTGTGAAGAACAAGTTCCCACTAAATTACTACTCAGTAAAGTACTCAGTTTAGCGAACTAAAAAAAAGTAGTGCAATAATTGTAACAAAGGAAAATATTTACTCTCTCTCTATCTCTCACTCTGTCATCTGTGGCCACAAACACTCTTGCTTACCTAATAATGGTGTAGGTATCCCTTAAAAATTACAATAGTCTGAACCTATATTGTCAGGTGGGTTGCCCAAATCTGGCCCCAGTCCAGCCTTTGTATCGAATAGTAATTACAAGGTGGACGCCAAATTTGGTGGTTTAATTTTTGCTGGATGAATCCTGTGTCACCGCATATAGTTATTGAAGTAAGACGTTCTCGGGACGTTCACAGTTACAAAAGGAGAAAAGTAGTTCTTGTATTGTCTAGCCTCTGGTTGCTAAGACAAATGTTACAATATGTAAAACTGATAATGATGGTAAATCCTATTGGCTGACTCTTATGGTGAGTACCGATTTTGAAACAGCGTAGTTTTCGGGATCACTCCGTTGCTAAGCCTGTCAAACGTCAGGAATATATGTTCTTTCGTATGCCCAGTGGGCTGGAAAATTTTGATACATAATTCTGGGTAATGTACCGTCCAGTTACGATTAGTCTTACTGTTTCTATTGGTCTCTCTCTGAATGAAGAAAGAGGACCGAACAGGTCCAAAAATCGAAGACCCAAGATAATAATAATGTTACTGGTAATATTAGACCGATGGCCGCTGGTTTTGATCAGATGCTATATTTGGAAGAAAAAAAACATTTATGAAAAACTGCTACTATCCTTTCCGCCCGTACGTTTTCTGTTATGGCATGTCGGGAAAAAGGGTATGTGCTCTCCCCCGTTATTGTCTGCGAGAAAATGAACAGCGCACAAAGTCAATTATTATTCACTTTATTCATACGCGCACTTGAACCAAAAGTCGGCTGTCACTGCTAGCTATTTGTCGGCGACTGTTGTTTAGTCACATAACATTAACTCTAGTCACTTATTTAATTTTACACAATGAAATATAATGCGAATTCTATTCGGTCACTGATCCGTCACACTTAATAATCTCAGTCAGCTAAGCCGTATCGTCTTGTGTAAGAAAAATGGGGTATTTAAAATTACATTACTCTGAACGACTGGCAAGACATATCTATGCGTTATGTTATTTCACTAGTTTTAAACGCTAGGGAATTAAAGTGAATAAAATGGTAAACCTAACACATTTTAACACTTAAGCACAATTTCTATTACCACAAATCAGAAAATGAAATCCTACGGGACAATTTAACACATTTAGCGAAGAAATGTTTCTAGTCCGTCGTGCTTAGATTATCCAAGAATTTCTGAGCAACTCTAATATCTGAATATGAGAGAGCGCGGTATACTCCTGTGTCCTAAAAGTAAGTGTACTGATTTTTTATTTAAATGTATATAAGACTCACCTGAAATTACAAGTTATCTCCTTCAAAGTACGACCCTTGGGAAGTTACACAGTGGTTCCAACGTTTTTTCCACTGATCGTAGCAGTACTGAAAGACATTTTCTGTAAGAGTGCTTAGTTCATCGGTTACAATTTTTTGGATGTTTTCCACAGTCCCGTAATGATGTCCTTTCAACTTAGATTTCAACTTAGGGAAGAGGTAGAAATCGCACGGAGCTAGGTCCGGGCTGTAGGGATGTTGTGGAAGTGTGGGGATGTTTTTCTTCGCCAAAAACTCTCGAATTGAAAGCGCTGTGTGAGCAGGTGCGTTATCGTGGTGCAGCACCCAATCATCTGCAATGTCCCTTCGGACTCGCTGGACCCGTTTTCGAAGTCGTTCCAAGACATCTTTGTAGAAGGCTAGATTAACTGTCTGTCCTGGAGGTACAAATTCTTTGTGCACAATTCCACCGCTGTCGAAAAAAACGATAATCATCGTTTTCATCCTGGATCTGCTCATGCATGCTTTCTTCGGACGAGGAAAATTTATCGTGTGCCATTCCTCACTTTGCCGTTTGGTCTCGGGATCATACTCGAACATCCATGATTCGTCTCCTGTAATTACTTTATCCAAGAAATTTGGTTCAATGACGAGTCTTCCCAGCAAATCCTGACAAATTTCAAACCGGTTCTCTTTTCCCTCCACAGACAAGTCTTTGGGCACCAGTTGTGCACAAATTTTTTGCATGTGCAAAACTTTTGTTAAAATTCTACGAACTGCATTTTTATCCAAGCCAGTTTCTTCTGCAATCATCCTGATACTCAATTGGCGGTCGTTCGCCATCACAGCTCGCACAACTTCCACATTTTGATCGTTTGTTGACAAGATTGGCCTTCCGGAACGAGGTTCGTCTTCAACATTTCTCGGCCCTCTTTGAAAGCTTTGTGCCACCTAAAAACCATATTTCTCGATAGAGTGGCATCTCCACAAGCTTCGGTTAAATTTTCAAATGTCTCGGTGGCCGACTTCTTGAGTTTCACACAAAATTTGATAGCGTACCGTTGTTCGATATTTCGCTCCATCGCAAACGTAACGAGGTATTAAAACATGACCTTACACAAACTGCAGTAGCGCGGGAATGACTCAACCGATCGAGTTGAAACAAGTCTAGACATGCAGCTAACGTCTCTACCCATGCGCCGATATCCATCAATGACGTGTTACTTTGTCTAGTCGAACATAGGCAAATCAGTACACTTACTTTTGGGACAGAGTAGTATATACAGATTATGGTGTTATCATCACCAGAAGACGTTACAATTCACACCTTCTGTATAGTAGGGAATCAGGAACTGCGTTTCCCGGATCAAAGGTTTCTTCGTTCTTTCTACTCAGCGATGCTGACCGACATCAGAAAACTTTGCCGTGCACGGGCCTCTCTTAGATCACGTCCCCTTGCGCAGATCAAACATTATCTCCCCCTGGAACATGCTAACATCAAAGGTGGTCGGGAAAATATTATCGCCTCTTGTCTCTTCTTCAAACAGTCCGTTATTTCTCCGCGCAACTGTCTAATGACCGATAATTGGCAAATCAGCTCGCGTGAGAAACTCAGGTAAACAAATCAGGGCTCGCTGCCTATTATGCTGGCAGGTCACGGAAATTTGTAAATGTCTGTTTGTTTAGATGTCAAGAAAAAAGGGATTAGATGCAGTCAGAAAATTACGTGGTTTGGCTTAGCCAATGGTAGACACTAAATGGGAAAGCAAAGGCTGTCAGATTACTGTATCAATATTTCCGTTCCACGTCACACAGAATCAGGATTAGCTACCATCTTCACAAAGAAGGTCAATGGCAAAAGATTTCCAACGTGTTGACTGTCTCTTTCCTAGACCGTAGACTCTGAAAGACTCTTTCTTGTCCATCTCTTAAGGTTATCTTGCCACTTATAGCGTTGACTTCTTCCTGCTTGTTTGCATCTTTACATATCTTGGTCTTGATCGCTGACATTTGGATAAACTTGACTATATGGTCTTGATCGCTTACATTTGGATAAACTTGACTATATGATCTTGATCGCTGACATTTGGATAAACTTGACTTTATGATCTTGATCGCTTACATTTGGATAAACTTGACTTTATGATCTTGATCGCTGACATTTGGATAAACTTGACTTTATGAGGCCACAATCTTTTCCGCGGTGGCCAGCAGTAATCTTTTTTTTTTCTAATTGCCAATACGCCTCTGGAGTGCCACACACGTTGGTGGGGGAACTTTTCAGCTTTTTCCGTTCCACATACCGTCTGAGTCTTGTGTACTAGAGATGGAAATTCCCTTGTGTATGATTTCTCCAGCTTCCTGGCTCTCAAGTTGCTTAGCCAATCAGCTAAGACTACTGACCGGGGGTGTGGCCACCGACATACAGATGCTGTATTCTTGGAGCCATACAAGAGCTGACTGAACAAAGAGATGATAATTAAACTTTGACATTTCCGGTCTATTCCATCTGCAATCACAGAAGGTGGTTCTCGGCTTTAATGTTTTTATTGCTGTTCATTATATATATATATATATATATATATATATATATATATATTTATTTATTTATATACATATATATATATATATATATATATATATATATATATATATATATATATATATTTATTTATACATACATATATACAAAAATGCATACATATATATACGTAGATAAATACATATATATAAATATAGCGAGAAAGAGAGGAGAGAGCACTGGAGTTGAGTCGTTTTTTAAATATCACATTCCTATTTCTTGCCTTTTATTTTCTTTATCAAATGCCGACAAGGAAACATCAAAAGTCGACAAGGAAACATCAAAAGCCGACAAGGAAACATCGAAAGCCGACAAGGAAACATCGAAAGCCGACAAGGAAACATCAAAAGCCGACAAGGAAACATCAAAAGCCGACAAGGAAACATCAAACGCCGACAAGGAAACATCAAACGCCGACAAGGAAACATCAAAAGTTTGGCAGCATTCATTATCTTGCAACTCGCCATGGAACACATGCCTTCAGCAAGTACACGCCACATATTCTCTCCTGTGCTCTCCGTTTAAAACCTTTACGTGTCTACTTTAGCCCCTTCATGTTAACATCTAATTCGCTCCTCCCTGTCTTCGTCTGTCTCTCTCTCTAATTCTCTAGTCCGCATAGTAGTGCATTGTGGAATTTGGATTCATATTTAAGGCAGGGCCATACTTAAAATATTTGACACACTGGTCGCATCCTTACTTTGTCCCCCCCCCCCCCCCCCCCGCCCCCAACCATAAATAAAGGTACAAGATATTATTTCATGCTTGCAAGTAGCTTTTTAAACAGTGCAGCAATGTCATAACACTTACCACTGCTCCCCACCCACCTCTTGCCGGACCACTCCCTCACACCTCCTTAATACACCATTGGACGATGGCACATTTCTTTTTACCCGTGCCTTGCCGACTAGAAAAGAAGCTAAGTATGGTTTCATTTTTGGTAAAGCAGCTTTTTTTTTTTTTTTTTTGTCTTTTCCCTGCCCATTTAGTAGATCACTTAGTAGATGTACTGTTGCTAGCACTAACATTCGCGTCTATCATGTAATTACTGCGGTTCCTGGTTGGCATGTAAAGCACGTGATTGACTGATGGTCACGTGGACGACAAACGTGCAGCAGGCGCGCTCATACTCATTAACTTGATGCTAATATGGATGGCAATTTGTTGCAAAGTATTTTTATTGAGTAAGGGGATCGTCCATATATGCCGTCACGCAATTTTCGCCATTTTAACCTCACCCCCTCTCCCCCTGGCTCCCTTTTTGTCACATTTCGTCACAAGAACCCAAACCACCATTTTTTTTAATGACGTCACAAATATCTTACATCCGCCCCTTATCTCCGATGTTGTATAACACTGAAAAGAAAGAATATCATCAAATGTTAATTAGTGAACTAATACAGACAAACTGACAGTCTTTCAAGTAAAATAACGTTTAATTAATCAGGCTTTTATTAAGACTTCTTTGCTGGATAAATGTTGCTAAATTTACTATAAATATAATTCGTTTTGGCTTCTTTCCATTTCGTACAATAAACAAAAATAATTTACCGTAAAGTAAACACGTCAATTAATTCAATTCTTACATATGTTGAAGTTTCATAAAATAATGGTAAACTTGAGAGAGAGTTCACAAATATTCAAGCAAGTTTTAGAAAGTTTTTTTGTTGCCCTACAAGACGCTACCAGACGTGGATATCGCAGATTGCTTTGTCAGTCAATGACCAAGGACTAAAGTGGAGACAGTTAGTTGCTGCCCTATTAGACTCCACCAGACATGAATATCACCGATTGTTTTGTTTCATGTTAGTCAATGGCCAAGGACTAAAGTGGAGACAGTTAGTTGCTGCCCTATTAGACTCCACCAGACGTGAATATCACCGATTGTTTTGTTTCATGTCAGTAAATGACCAAGGGCTAAAGTGGAGACAGTTAGTTGCTGCCCTATTAGACTCCACCAGACGTGAATATCACCGATTGTTTTGTTTCATGTTAGTCAATGACCAAGGACTAAAGTGGAGACAGTTAGTTGCTGCCCTATTAGACTCCACCAGACGTGAATATAACCGATTGTTTTGTTTCATGTTAGTCAATGACCACGGGCTAAAGTGGAGACAGTTAGTTGCTGCCCTATTAGACTCCACCAGACGTGAATATCACCGATTGTTTTGTTTCATGTTAGTCAATGACGAAGGGCTAAAGTGGAGACAGTTAGTTGCTGCCCTATTAGACTCCACCAGACGTGAATATCACCGATTGTTTTGTTTCATGTCAGTCAATGACGAAGGGCTAAAGTGGAGACAGTTAGTTGCTGCCCTATTAGACTCCACCAGACGTGAATATCACCGATTGTTTTGTTTCATGTCAGTCAATGACCACGGGCTAAAGTGGAGACAGTTAGTTGCTGCCCTATTAGACTCCACCAGACGTAAATATCACCGATTGTTTTGTTTCATGTTAGTCAATGGCCAAGGACTAAAGTGGAGACAGTTAGTTGCTGCCCTATTAGACTCCACCAGACGTGAATATCACCGATTGTTTTGTTTCATGTCACTCAATGACCAAGGGCTAAAGTGGAGACAGTTAGTTGCTGCCCTATTAGACTCCACCAGACGTGAATATCACCGATTGTTTTGTTTCATGTTAGTCAATGGCCAAGGACTAAAGTGGAGACAGTTAGTTGCTGCCCTATTAGACTCCATTAGACGTGAATATCACCGATTGTTTTGTTTCATGTTAGTCAATGACCACGGGCTAAAGTGGAGACAGTTAGTTGCTGCCCTATTAGACTCCACCAGACGTGAATATCACCGATTGTTTTGTTTCATGTTAGTCAATGACCAAGGGCTAAAGTGGAGACAGTTAGTTGCTGCCCTATTAGACTCCACCAGACGTGAATATCACCGATTGTTTTGTTTCATGTTAGTCAATGGCCAAGGACTAAAGTGGAGACAGTTAGTTGCTGCCCTATTAGACTCCACCAGACGTGAATATCACCGATTGTTTTGTTTCATGTCAGTCAATGACCAAGGGCTAAAGTGGAGACAGTTAGTTGCTGCCCTATTAGACTCCACCAGACGTGAATATCACCGATTGTTTTGTTTCATGTTAGTCAATGGCCAAGAACTAAAGTGGAGGCAGTTAGTTGCTGCCCTATTAGACTCCACCAGACGTGAATATCACCTATTGTTTTGTTTCATGTTAGTCAATGACCACGGGCTAAAGTGGAGACAGTTAGTTGCTGCCCTATTAGACTCCACCAGACGTGAATATCACCGATTGTTTTGTTTCATGTTAGTCAATGACCAAGGGCTAAAGTGGAGACAGTTAGTTGCTGCCCTATTAGACTCCACCAGACGTGAATATCACCGATTGTTTTGTTTCATGTTAGTCAATGGCCAAGGACTAAAGTGGAGACAGTTAGTTGCTGCCCTATTAGACTCCACCAGACGTGAATATCACCGATTGTTTTGTTTCATGTCAGTCAATGACCAAGGGCTAAAGTGGAGACAGTTAGTTGCTGCCCTATTAGACTCCACCAGACGTGAATATCACCGATTGTTTTGTTTCATGTTAGTCAATGGCCAAGGACTAAAGTGGAGACAGTTAGTTGCTGCCCTATTAGACTCCACCAGACGTGAATATCACCGATTGTTTTGTTTCATGTCAGTCAATGACCAAGGGCTAGAGTGGAGACAGTTAGTTGCTGCCCTTTTAGACTCCACCAGACGTGAATATCACCGATTGTTTTGTTTCATGTCAGTCAATAGCCAAGGACTAAAGTGGAGACAGTTAGTTGCTGCCCTATTAGACTCCACCAGACGTGAATATCACCGATTGTTTTGTTTCATGTCAGTAAATGACCAAGGGCTAAAGTGGAGACAGTTAGTTGCTGCCCTATTAGACTCCACCAGACGTGAATATCACCGATTGTTTTGTTTCATGTCAGTCAATGACCAAGGACTAAAGTGGAGACATTTAGTTGCTGCCCTATTAGACTCCACCAGACGTGAATATCACCGATTACTTTGTCAGTCACCGGCCAAGGACTAAAGTGGAGACAGTTAGTTGCTGCCCTATTAGACTCCACCAGACGTGAATATCACCGATTACTTTGTCAGTCAGCTGCCAAGGTCTAAAGTGGAGACAGTTAGTTGCTGCCCTATTAGACTCCACCAGACGTGAATATCACAGATTACTTTGTCAGTCAGCGGCCAAGGACTAAAGTGGAGACAGTTAGTTGCTGCCCTATTAGACTCCACCAGACGTGAATATCACCGATTGTTTTGTTTCATGTCAGTCAATGACCAAGGGCTAAAGTGGAGACAGTTAGTTGCTGCCCTTTTAGACTCCACCAGACGTGAATATCACCGATTGTTTTGTTTCATGTCAGTCAATGACCAAGGACTAAAGTGGAGACATTTAGTTGCTGCCCTATTAGACTCCACCAGACGTGAATATCACCGATTACTTTGTCAGTCAGCTGCCAAGGACTAAAGTGGAGACAGTTAGTTGCTGCCCTATTAGACTCCACCAGACGTGAATATCACCGATTACTTTGTCAGTCAGCGGCCAAGGACTAAAGTGGAGACAGTTAGTTGCTGCCCTATTAGACTCTCCCAGACGTGAATATCACCGATCAGTCAGCGGCCAAGGACTAAAGAAGAAGACGAAAGATCTTTACTGTGAAATTGATGGAAAGAACCAGACAAATACCAGAGGGAGCAAGAAGTCAAGAAAAGTCAGTGGTGTTAGATAGTTACACAGATAGAGACAACCAGCTGACAATATTAGCAAGACATGTGTTACGTGCAGTCTTTGATATCTTACAATATTATACATTAGTATACTTGTTATGTTCGCAAATATTTTGTAAACGAAATAGTGCTTAAGGAAAAGTCATTATTGAGTTACTTCCCTTGAAAGTTGTGTCGTCTCTTCGATCGAACTCCGCGGATGAATCCATTTTACTGCGATTTATTCGTTGTTTGGGTAGTAATAGATTGTTCTTGCTTCAGAATATCTATGGCCTGAATTTATGTGTATTGTTTGTCTGAGTAGGACGAGTTTGTCTTATATCTGTATATCTTTACATATCTAAGTCGAACTATATGTTCTGTTGTCTCTAGAGAGGTCAAAGGCTATTCGGCGGATGTGCCGCTAGAGTGTGGTGTGATTTGGCTTCGTCCTGATGGGGGACTGTGTTTTTTCCTATGTCGGCTTGTCGCCGGAAAAAGTGATCTCAGTAATAATCGATTAGTCTTGAATTCTTTCCAACTGATGTTCATGAGTTTTCTAAGACATTTGTTCTCGAATGTATTTAGCTTGTTCTCCAATGATTTTGTTATTTTCCAACTCTCACAGCCGTATGTTAACACTGAGATAACATTTGAATTTAAACAGACGAAGCTTGGTATGTATATTCAATGATCGTAATTTCCAAATGTTAGATAATCTATTGAAGGCGCTAGCTGCCAAAGCAATTCTAGTATGGATTTCTCTTGTTGTGTCACCATCCTGAGTCATTTTACTGCCTAAATAATTGAAACTTTCAACTTTCTGTAGTTTTTTCCCGTTCAAGATGATATCAAAGGTCTCGTTAGAAAAGTTCATAGCTTTAGTTTTAGAGGCATTTATTTGGAGACCAATTTTAACCGAGAGATGACACAAATTATTTATTGCTTCTTGGGATTGTCTTGGTGTTGAACTTAAGAATGCTACATCATCTGCGAAATCCAGGTCCCCCAGGAATTTTCCATTTGTCCATTTTATACCCAATTGTTCATTGTGGGTATAGTTTCTCATAACCCAATCAATAGCTATTCCAAAAAGTAGTGGTGACATAATACAGCCTTGTTTCACCCCTGTTTCTACTGTAAACCATTCTGTATTCCCTTTATTTGTTCTAACACAACATCTTGCATTGTCATATAGCGCTTTGATTATATTCACATATTTTGTTGGAAAACCATAGATTGTAAGTATCTTCCACAATGATGGGCGGTGTAGACTATCAAAGGCTTTTTGAAAATCGACGAAGGTGATAATAAGTGGCGATTGCCTTTCCACTGATTCTTCTATAATTGTTCTTAGTGTGAATATTTGATCAATACATGATCGTTTCGGCCTGAAACCCGCTTGTTCTTCTCTGATCTTTCGTCAGCATGCAATTTAAGTCTTTCTAACATCATGCAACATAATAATTTTCCAGGTACTGATAATAGAGATATACCACGCCAGTTATTACAGTCTGATAGATCACCTTTCTTCGGTAACTTTACAATAATACTGTCTTTCCATTGTTGTGGTGGTTGTTCTTCTCTCCATACTTCATTTATAATATCTAAAATTCTCAAGAGGTTGTTGTCATTAACTGCTTTAATCATTTCCCCTGAAATTTCGTCAACTCCAGCAGCTTTAAAATTTTTTAATCTTTTAACGGCTTCTTTGATCTCGTCCAGCGTGAATTCATCGCAAGTTATTGGCAAGGTGGTTGTGGATGTTTCATTATTAAAATCAGGTGTTACTGTTGGTGGTGGTCTGTTTAGCACCTCCATGAAGTGCTCAGCCCATCTCTTCATTTGTTCTTTTTCTGTTGGTATTGAATTCCCTAATTTACCTTTAACAGGTGTTTCCATAGCAGTAGGCTGGTGACATAGTTGTTTTGTAATTTGATAAAGGCACCTACTATTACCAGTTCTTGCAGCATTTTCAGCTTCTACGGCCAGTTCATTGATGAAATGTCTTTTATCTCTTCGAGTTTTTGTCTTCACTTCTTTATTTAACAAGTTATAAGTTAGTTTGCAAGATTCAACTGCATTATGTGTACTTGCCGCTAGTAGTTTAAGTTTTGCTGTTTTCCTTTCTTGTATTTTATCCCAAGTATCTTCTCTCATCCATTTTTTCTTTTTATGTACTAGGTATCCGGTGGTCGCTACAGCTGCTTCTGTCATTGCTGTTCTCAGTTGTTCCCATTTAGTATCGATTGTCTTGGTGGTGATATCGTTGTCAATTTTGCCTAAAGCATCGAAATAGTTGTTCATTTTGACATTATATTCCTTCTTTATATCATTTGATTGCAGTCTGTGTACATCTATTCTTCTATTTTTATTCGGTTGGTATAACTTCTTCAGTATTTGTGGGGAAAGTGATAGTCGTCTAGACCTATCGTGTATGCTTTACCCCAGTGTTTATTCGTATTGCCAAGGAATGGCAGAATCATATTTCTGATACCAAGGTAATCAAAGATACTCTTATGAACTCTCGTACGAAGCCACCATTTTCGATAGGTACGATTTGAATGTCTAAGAGAATATATTTGACTCGATGAAAACGACTTCGATTCCTAGCAGCACTATATCCTGTAGAATGCAGTCAATTGTTCATGATCAAATCTACAGAGCAATGAAAGTTTAATGAATGACTAACTTTAGGACAGATTCATTATCTGTATCCAAACGTGAGTGACAGCTCACGAGTGAAGCCATCTTGGAATCAAACATGTAGTGACTTTCAAGAAGAGAAAAGGGATGCCCGTATTATCGCTTGATTAGTCCAGAGATCACTGCTACACATGAGAACCCATTGCTAGCGGTTCCATATTATTATATAAAAAATATGTGCTGAACATTATGTTGGAGAATCGTCGCTAGACGAGCTTAGGTCTAGAAGCCATCTGAAATATTATTTATAAGCTGACGTGCTCAGTCAGTGAAGTCAGATGATATATATGTATGGGCGATACTGAGTGCTTGGCTACTGACAGTCCATTATACTATTATGCTGCATGAGTGCCCATGTAACATTGCAAGACCAGTTATCCACTGTACCATGATGTATTATGCCAACCTGTGATTTGTCACTATCTGTGCTGTCGAGTGTGTACGTCCAATTAAACTTTAGTAAAGGTACACAGTCGTTGGTGTCGATGACTTCCAGCCATACATGAGTGTGAGAAAAGAACATTTGTCAACACCACGAACTCTTGCTATCATTCGCACATTATACACTCCATCTATGTCTACACACCACTGCGTAGGTCAAGTTGACATTCCATACACTACAGTGGAGCAGACAACACCATAGAGATCTTATCAACTGATGATGATGATGTCTGTCTTCCAAGAAAAAGAGACGTTATCAACTGGTGGACCAGCTTTCTGGGTTTGACCTCGCAGAAGTTCAGAAGTCAACAGATTACCGATACCAGACCGTTTCCTGTGGCTGATACGACACACTTGCAGTATTGGTTTGCTCTTTGTCAACACTTCGTCACGTGACCTGTCAAGTGAATGCAGTATGTAGGTCAACGTGGTTGACATTTGTACATTAGACATTACAGAGTTTCACAGAACAGTTGGATCAATTCTTGTCAATATTAACAGGAAGACAGTATTTGTGAACTAAGAAGTCCTATTTTCATCGATGGATCTTCTTGTTTTCCATATATGAACTTTAATATTTAAGGCCAGAATGTTTAATTGAATAAAGTGGCAGTTTGTTTATTTTCATAAAAATAACTTTGCCATTACTGTAAAACTGAGCCTATTTTGCAACACATACTATCATACACATAATTTATATATATTTATGTTTACATGTTATTTGTTTGTATAGTATGTTAGTTTCTATGTCAGCGGGTTGTGTTTAAGGTTGGGCGGAGTCCTCACAACAGAATATCCCACGTCATAGAGGGTCCGTTGTGGGCGTTTTCTATAGGTGCAATTTTCTTGATTGAAAATTTGCTTGCAACAACTGTTGCTTTTGTGTTAGCTGTGAAGTCTGTAATTATTGTTATTTTTGTAATATTTCTTTGTTCTTTAGTTTTGTTTTGAGTTGTTTGTAATTTGTTGGTCTACCCTTTTCTATCTTTCAGTTCTATTCACAATTTATATTCATATACTGTGACGTCATTTGTGTTGTTATTCTTTGCAGATTCAGTGATTATTTTCATTGATTTCCCTATTTGATTTATTTTGATTTCTGCAAACGTTCTTGTATTGTCAGTCCTATTTGTACTTTATGTATTCTGTTGGTTGACATATGTTTTATATAGGTATATTTCATAAGACACTATTGCCTGTGCACTGCACTTGGATTATGGTATAAACCAGTACCTGATTATTATTACTGTCATACAAGACCTTATTAAGGCTTGGGACCCACAGATATTGGGATAGTATACTGATTAATCAAGTCATTAAGAACTTGTGGTATTATTATTATTTCAGGTGATTAGTATTATTGTTAGACACCATGTCTACATTAGAATACTTCATTATACAAGGGAAAGCCCTTGATAAGACTGGTCAACAATTAGAACAATGGGCAGTTGCTCAATATGACAAAGCATTAGCTGCAGAAGAGAGAAGAGCTATGGCAGAAGAGAAAAGATTAGAAAGAGAAGCTGAGGCTGCTGCTGAACAAAAGAAATTGCAGATGCAGGTAGAGCAAAGGAGATTTGAAGCTGAACAAAAAAAAATTAGAAAGAGAAGCTGCTGCTGAACAAAAAAGATTAGACAGTGAAGCTGAACAAAAAAGATTAGACAGGGAAGCTGAACAAAAAAGATTAGACAGTGAAGCTGAACAAAAAAGATTAGACAGGGAAGCTGAACAAAAAAGATTAGACAGAGAGGCTGAAGAAAAAAAAGCAATAAGAGAACATGAATTTGAGTTGGAGAAATTGAGATTGACAAGTATGAGTAATGTTAATCAGGCATCTAGTGGTAATGGTAAACCTTCTACTTACAAGGTTAAGGTTCCACCGTTCAATCAGTCCAGTGACGATATTACATTCTGGCTGGATAGATTTGAACGTTCTTGTCGTACACATAATGTGGATAAATCACAATACGCTAATCAATTAGCAGAAAACTTGAAAGGTGAATCTTTGACTAGATTATGCCTTGTAGGAGAAGCAGATAAGGATAATTATGATGTCATTAGGGCGGCTTTGATAAAAAAAATATCAGCTAAGTGAGGAAGGCTATCGCCTTTTATTTAAACGATGGTACCTGAGACAGGTGTAGAATTCTCAGAATTCACTGCAAAGGCACGTCTCACAGCTGATCGTTGGATTGAGCTTTCCAAAACAGAAAAAACGTATGAAGGACTTATGGATTTGTTGCTCAGAGATAAGATTATGTCATGTGTGAACAAACCATTCCTTGAATTTATACATGAGCGTAAACCCAAATCTCTAAAGGAAATGGAAGAATATTGTTCCCAATATGTCACTGCACACCCCGACGTGACTTTTGGCAACGCTAAGATTAAGGAGAGTATGCCAGTTGCTTCAGCAACACCATACAATCCCAATTATTCACACAGATTTCAGGGACCTCAAAACAGATTTGATAAAAAAGGTAACCATAATAGTTATCAAAACCAAGGTAACCAATCATTTCAGGGTTCTTCTTCAAAGAACTGGAGACGAGCTGATAGCTCTCGACACAGGGGTGGTCATAATTATAGGAATTTCCGTAGAGGAAGTAATTATAGAAACTATCAGGGTTATCCGTCTTGGAGTCAACAAGATCATAATTACAGAGATACTCATTATAATGAATATGATAATGGTAACCAAGGGAACTATGACTCAAACCCAAATAGGGGTTACAATAGAGGTAACAATAACTACAGAGGTGATAATAACCGAGGTAGATCTCAAAACAAAAGACATAAACCACATTTTCAGGCAAACTCTGCACAACAAGAGTCCCATGAAGCCTATAAACAGAGTAAAGATAATAATGATGCTAGTAATATGGCATGTGCCGCTTTTGATTTTGGGAGAGCATCTCAGTGCCCCCAATGCAAAACGTTATTTGAGCCAACCACAGTGTCTACTTTAAGCTGTGGCCATCCTCTTCCTGCTCTTCCGGCATCAGTCGCGCATGATGGAAGAGGTTCTCTTGTCTTACATAAGGGTTTAGTGAATAACAATCCAGTCTCTGTGCTATTTGATTCTGGATGCACCACAATTGGTGTTAGGCAGTCACTCGTAGATCCTTCCCGTGCCACTGGACAAGTAGTCAAATGTGTAACATTTGGCGGCACATTAGAGAAATACTCTACTGCTATCATTAGGATTGCTACTCCTTTCTTTACAGGAGATGTACACGCATGTCTTCTCCCGAATCCGATCGCTGACCTCATCATCGGTCGCATTCATGGAGTCAGAGAATGCACTCCGCAACAAATTTCCGCGTGGGAAAGGCAAAACATGCAGATTGCTAACGCTGTAGTCACTAGAGCTCAGGCTCTTAATATGCCTCAAACTTCATCTACTGAAGATAATGAAGTGCATAACCAAGATAATCCCTTGGTAATTTCTCGTGACTCGTTTATAAAACAGCAAGAAGATGATTCCACTCTGAAGAAATTCTTCATTCTTGCAACTAAAGGTGATCCGAATAAAGACACAAGTCGTAAATCGTGGATTACAAAGAAGAATGGCGTACTTGTACGTATGGTTCAAGACTCCATTACGTCAAGTCATTCTCAAATCCTGGTTCCCAAGAATTTGAGAGTTAAAAATTTTGCAGCACGCTCACGACTCTCAGTGTGCTGGACACATGGGTTTTTCCCGTACTAAGTCAAGAGTCCTTGCGGCTTTCTTTTGGCCATTGGTAAACAAGGACATACGGATTTATTGTCGATCTTGTAAAGTATGTCAGGAAGTTAAATCCAAAGGTCCACGGCATGCTGCACCCATTCAGGCGGCGGACATTCCTATTCGGCCGTTCCAAAAAATGGCCATAGACATTATTGGTCCATTTAAGATCAAGTCTGCCAGAGGACATCAGTTTATCTTGACGTGTGTTGATATGTGCACACGTTGGCCAGAGGCTATTCCTCTGAAGAGCATTACTACTGCTGATATTGCAGATGCTCTTTGGCTTATATTTTCTCGTCTGGGGTTCCCCGGAGAGATATTGTCAGACCATGGCACCCAACTAATATCAGATACCATGTCTCAAGTAATGTCTACTCTGCAGATAGATAGATCTTTAAGTAGTATCTACCATCCAATGTCTAATGGTATGGTCGAACGCCTTAATAGAACACTTAAAAACTTACTGGGGAAGATAACTGAGGATCATCCTCAAGACTGGGACAGAGTTTTACCTGCGGCCCTCTTCGCTTACAGAGAGGTACCCAATGAACATACGGGATTTTCTCCCTTTGAACTCGTCTTTGGCGCGCGTCCGCGTGGCCCTATGTCGTTGCTTCACGATCTCATAACATCTGACAATATTGACGATGACACAAAGTCATCCTACGAATATGTCATCGCGTTGAGACAAAAAATTATCGAAGCATGCAAATTAGCAACTTCTTCTTCTGAATTTGCGAAACAGAAGGCAAGGCAATTTGCCAATAAGAAGAGATGCTTACGACAACTTTGTCCTGGTGACAAAGCATTTGTATTACTACCTTGTAGGGAAAACAGATTACTTATTTCTTGGAAAGGTCCGTACGATATAATATCGAAAATTTCCGATGTCGACTATATTGTCGATATTGATGGGAAGCATAAAACCTTCCACATCAATATGCTTACTGAATTCCATGAACGTCCGGATTATTTGCAACCCATTTTCCAAGCAACGGACAATTCTCCAGTACAGCATGGTCATTACTCATCACTGTCCGTGATACAGGATGAGGAAACAAGTTTTTCAGATGTAAATCTCCCCCTTCCAATGATCCCACTTCATTCTAGTGAATCATGGGAGAACGTTACTGTCTCTCCTGATTTGTCTCTAGGAGAACAGCGACAAGTTTCAACTATGTTGCAAACATTTCAGGATGTACTCACTGACATCCCTGGACAAACGAATGTCATTCAACATGACATTGTTCTAACTGACCATACTCCTATTAGGGTTAGACCTTATCCTATACCTATACATTTTCAAGCACAGGTCGAGAAAGAGTTGGATGAGATGATAGATTTGAAAATAATCGAACCATCCACCTCTGCATATTCTTCGCCGATGGTTATTGTGCGTAAAAAAGACAATAACATACGTCTTTGCGTTGACTATCGAAAATTGAATCAAGTAACGAAGTTCGATGCCGAACCTATGCCTTTACTGGAAGAGCTACTTACTCGACTCTCCAAATCTCATTTTTTCACTAAACTTGATTTGTCTAAAGGATATTGGCAAGTTCCTTTATCTGAACGCGCCAAACCTCTCACGGCTTTTTCAACACCTAGAGGTTTGTTCCAATGGAATTTTATGCCTTTCGGTCTTATGAACGCACCAGCTACATTCGTACGCATGATGCGCCGAATCCTATCTTATCGGTCAGATGTCATTGCATATCTAGACGACATCTGTCTTTTCAGCGATACTTGGGAAGATCACTATTCAGGGTTAGATGAATTGCTGTCTACCTTGCGCGAGCACAACCTAACAGCAAAACCCTCTAAAGCCTATATTGGTTTTAGCGAAATTTCTTTCCTAGGCCACCGAGTTGGTCATGGTTTCCTAAAGACAGAGGACCATAATACTAGTAAGATACTTAACATCTCGATCCCTAAGACTAAAAAACAGGTGAGAAGTCTGTTAGGTCTTATTCAATTTTATGGCAGATTCATTCAGAATCTATCCTCTATCATGGCACCTCTTTCAACACTTCTAAAGAAAGGTTCGCCTAATATGGTCCACTGGTCTCAGGAATGCCAATGCTCTCTGGATAAGATTAAAACATTGTTTTCAACACCACCTATTTTAGTGCTACCCACTAAAGATAAAACATTCGTTCTTCGTAGTGACGCTTCATCCACTGGGATTGGAGCGGCACTAATGCAAGAGTACTCTGGAACTCTGCATCCTGTAATGTATATTTCCAGAAAACTTAATGCGGCAGAAAGGAATTATTCGGTTTTAGACCGTGAGCTATTAGCTATGGTTTGGTCGATTCTCAAACTACAGAGATTCCTTCTGGGCGCACATTTCATAGTAGAAACCGACCAAAAAGCTCTTACTGCTATACAGAGTAAGAATTTGAAGAGCTCGAGGTCTACTCGATATGCAATTGCTCTTCAACCTTTTCATTTTTCTGTGCGAGCTATTCGTGGATCAGATAATGTGATGGCAGACATTCTGTCAAGATGCCCACATGATTCCACATAACTATTAGGGCTTAGACTTCTTGATATGTCTAGTTCTATAGTAGTTCTTTTTCTATATCATAATAGATACACATTTGTAATTTAATAATATAATGATTGTATCACTACATAGCGGTTCATTGATGTTTATTCACCGCTGTGCTTTGATGATTTTTTCTTCATAAATCATAAATTTAAGATATCTAATACGAAATGATGATATGAATTTTTTAGGCATTGTGTAATTGCCAGAATTGTATTATACTTTGATGACACCTTCCTGGAAAAATATACTTGTAGAGAAATAATTTCTCTCAGTTTATGAGACACATTCTCACCAGTCGCTCCATAAGTCGACTTAGCCTCATATTAGGCGTTATAGGTATTCCTGATATTTTCATCTGCGCATTATTCATGCGTTGTGAGCCTATTATACATTGCTCCTAGATGTATTTCAAAAAAAAAAAGTTCCATTTTTTTTTCCCCGGGAGGTGTGGAAAGACTGTTACGTGCAGTCTTTTATATCTTACAATATTATACATTAGTATACTTGTTATGTTCGCAAATATTTTGTAAACGAAATAGTGCTTAAGGAAAAGTCATTATTGAGTTACTTCCCTTGAAAGTTGTGTCGTCTCTTCGATCGAACTCCGCGGATGAATCCATTTTACTGCGATTTATTCGTTGTTTGGGTAGTAATAGATTGTTCTTGCTTCAGAATATCTATGGCCTGAATTTATGTGTATTGTTTGTCTGAGTAGGACGAGTTTGTCTTAAGAGGGGGAGGCACGACAGGCTATGGGATTGAAGTCCTGTTGCAGCAAAAAAGGTTGATATCTCAGTATTTCTGGGGGGGGGGGCAAATTGGAGGCTGTCTGGCTGATCTTAGAGACTGGGTGCGGTTCGGCGGACGCTATTACACCCACTCAGGTGTTGTTGATTCCTAATTGCCAGACAGGATTAAATAGCAATGACAGGCTATGTCTTACGTCAGTTTCGCACTGGGTATTCAAAGACGTTCGCGTCAGGATAACTCTCTAGTATAGATTCACTGGACTGAATCATATGGTCGATTGTGCCATGTTATCCGAGTGAGAGTAGCGATTGAGAATTTGTCTCTTAAGTGAGACAGAGATTTAAGGTGTGTACTTCGTAGAGAAAACGTGACGGTCGAATCTCTCATAGGTTCGTCAGCCAAACTATTTGCCTGGTTCTCTCATCTCGTAGAGTGATCTTATATATGATTATCTCGGTTGGAAGGGTCAGAAGCGGGATGGACAGGAGCAATGAAACGTGGATTGTTAGCACGGTGACTCGTGGACTAAGAGGGCGGGATGATGGAGGTAGGGCAGATTTCTCGTTGATCTGTAGGGGAGCCACGCGGACCGTGGGAGGGGGGGGGTGGGTGGTGGGGGGGGGGCAGATGGTGAGAGATGACGTTCATCGGCGTCAGCGACTGAAGTCAGCGGGTGGTTCGCCATACTAGCGCAACAACAGACATCAGTGTGGAGCCTATGGTCTGCGAAATATAGGGCTGAGGATATTGATGCAAAGTTCGAGGCCTATTTGAGAGTGATGTGTGCAGCGCTGCGAGCATCACATGATGCTATCGTGCTGACACATATTGGGTCTTATGTAGTAGCGCAGTGTCTCGTCTCTGGTGTGACTGTACTCGCGCCTGTGGGATCTCGGCTAGGGTAGCGTAGATGTACTAGAGTTTCTACTCACTATAGAGGTATGCGGGTAGACAACATGTATCGGTGTGGTTGTGAATCGGGTCGCTTAGGTCGTTGTGCAGTGGTAGCGTATGGAGAGGGCCTATGTATCTGTCACTGATGATGACGTGGGTTACAGTTCCGAGGTCTGCATGCTGGGTTATGAAATGTCTGGGGTAACGTCTGTGTTTCCGTATAGCGTTAAGTTTAGGGGCGTTGCGTGCCATATCGGCTGATGGGGAGAGGAAATGCCACGCACGCGAGCCCGTGCCGGCCCGCCCGAGCGCGGGCTATAGCCAGTATACTTGGATGCGGCATGAAGTGGCCAGATGTATCAGGTGTCAAGAGCGATGTATCCACGGTAGCCTAGATGTAGTATGCCTATCCGGTGAGGTGGACAATATGAGGCGGGCGAGTGGGGTACGGGCCTTTTTGATTCTTAGTAAGGTACACAGGCGTGGGGGCGAGGAGTGCCAGCCATTCAGAGGGGGAGAATTGTATTCGTTGTCAACACACGAATCTCTGCTATTCATTCGCACATTAACACTCCATCGATGTCTTCCTCACCTCGGCGGTAGGTCAAGGGTGACATTCATACACTACAGTGGAGCAACAACACCATAGAGATCTTATCAACTGATGATATATGTCGGTCTTCCAGAAAAAGAGACGGTTATCAACATGCTTTATATTGTATTTCTTTGGTTAAGACAGAAAGAGTAGGCATCAAAACATATGGTGAAATCCGGACATTATAGAAGATCATGACAGATCGTTAACTGGACGACAAGAGACTGGGACAGAGCTTTACAGGACGACAAGAGACAGGAGAGTGAGGAGCTTAGACACATCTACGTGACCCAAAAGTAGTTGATGAGTGGATCATATAGGCAACATAGATAATGTTCATGTCCACACTTGGCCCACAGATTTCCACTGAAAGACACAGTCTTAGTGCGCACCAACGAGAGTGTGATTATGTGAGAGTATAGCAAATGCTGTGCGGGGGCTGGTACTGAAGTTGTTAGGGGCGGTGTGGGGTAGTGACACGGGAGGACTGCAGTAATTAGGTGCGGGGTTTGTATCGGGTAAAGTGCGTGTATGTAGATACGGATGGAGGTATGTGATCGTGTGGTAGTTGTGTCTGATGAGTTGTCTACACGGGGTGGTGTCAGGTAGGGGGTTATAGCATGGTGTGTGTGCTGTACGGGAGGCACAGATAGTTAGTTGCACAGATGATCACGGGTCAGTTGGCTGCGTCGAGCGGTATACGTGATAGGTATCTCAGGGACGAGTCAGTTTGGGAAAGGCAGTGGTGATGCTGCTGGGCGCATAGGGGTTAGGCTGTGGTCACAGAGGGTCAGTGGGAGGCGAGCAGAGGCTGTGAACACGGACGGGGAAGGTCTATGGATCTGATGTCTCACGTAAGACAGGGTCGATTGGACCAAGTGGTGTCGTACGGGGAGTGTCATGAGGATAGGCTTGCGTTAGGTACGGGGAGCGCTAGAGAGTTACTGGAGATGTGGTATGCACTTGTACAATAGTTATCTAAGTGTGTCAGTTCTTGAGGGAGTGCGCGTGGTGGGACAGGTATATGGGTATCGTGCGAGTACATGGAGACAGGTAGCTGGGTGCATACCTATGGTCTTGACAGTGTGAGAAGAGGGGAAACGGGTATAGTGAGGGGTGTCGAGTGGGATGTGTGCGAAACGGCAGTGTGGATAGGTGAGCGTCTGAGTGGGCGGGATGGTTGGCGTTACGGGGGGCAAAGAGCTGGCGCGTTACTCGGCACTGGGTTAACGGCACGGATATCCCGATCAGTTATGCTGCGCGTGACGTGGTTCGTGAGACGACAAGGGTGGATCTGTGCGGGGGGTAGCGTCGGGTGATGAGGGGCTGCGAGGGGCCAGGCGGGGGAAACTAGTTGGGATGTTAGGGTCGGGTGGAGATCGGAGTTAGGGTCGGGGGGGTGGAGGCGGGGGGTCGAAAGTTAGGGGTCGGGTATTGGTGCGGGGAGTCAATCGTTTGTAGGGAATTCGGAGGCTGTAAATATTGTGCCAACCCACTCCGAATTGGAATGCTATGGTAGACGTGGCACCCAATCAAATTGGTACTTCTGTTTGCCGTCTGAATCATTTGTGCAGACACACAGTAGAATATTGACTTTAAAAGTAGGCCTTAGATCAGGAGTAGGCAACCCAGGGGGTGTGGAGATCTAATTCAGGTAATTTGAGCTCTCTAAACATATACCTTGATAAAATTATATCTGTTTTCAGGTTTCATGGTTCTATCCTCAGTTAAGGTAGGATTTTCACTAGACTGGAGATGGCTCGACTCAACCTCGTGAATTTGCGTACAAGAGTAACTCTGGGAATGTTAAAGGCGGTCGGCGTGATGCTGACTACATCACCCCTAGTATGGTCAAGTAAATATGAGCCTAACACCATATTCCCATTATGCCTCAATAACGTGGGTGTGTAATGGGATCTTTTTTTAAACCTTTTTTCGGGTATCAGAGTATTAGAAACTAGTGCAGTCTATATGTAAATGATATCTCTGCCGGACTATTTGCTTCCTGCAATCTTAGGACTGGTGAAAAGTTGAAACTGAATATTTTAACATCAAAGATAAGATTGCGTTCTTTATCTCGTGCCGTTCACGATAAAACTGACAATGTTTTAAGCTAGCTGGTGAGTTTTTATCAGGCATGAGGGAAAATCTCCTCTAATCCTGGGGATACGGTGTTTTTTAGATCCCAGTGGGTCACTTAGAGATCTACCAAAATCATCATCTCTAATCTACCTTAGACCGTGTCAGAAAAGTGGGTGACAACTCAAGTTAAATCAAGAAGGAATTTTAAAAGTTAATGCCCCTCTCACCGAGCGCGTTGTAACCGCTGTAACTGATCCTCACCCTCTAAACGTGATTAACAACACAACTTGACGGGTTTCTGTAGTGGTGGTTTCTGTAGAATGTGTTTTACAGGATGAGATTGCTGGCTTCATGCACACATTTACCTAAGTAGCCTTCTAGGACATGTTTGCTGGGAGCAGTTTTCCTATTATTTATTTATTGTCTTCGAGATACAGGTGAACAACAGCGCTGTACTTGTTATTTGTTGAGCAACACCTGTATAACTGTTTGTCCTCTGTCTACTGGACTGTATTTATCAACATCAGTTTATTTAACTGAAACTATTCTAACCAGTCTTCATACTTCTCTTATCACTTTTTTTTTTTAAATCCTGAAATAACACCAACCTAGAGTGTTTTATCATCTTCTATTATTAATAACGTCTAATGGCTTTCTGGCGTCATAAGTGTCAATTCTATCTTCCCACTTTAATAATCCATTTTTTGTTTTATGAGGAAAAAAGGACGCAATGTTTTACCATTTTCAAAGTGTGCATTTTTTTTTATTCATTTATAAAACAGGATGACAAGTTGACGAATGGATTTTCAGATTTTTATCTCAGAGAGAAATATAGCTCCGAATGTTTTTTTGTTGTTTTTTTTTAAATTTGGAAGTCTTCGGGGATTATTTGTTTCCTGTTGCTCTTTTGAAATATACTAAGAATATTTGTATGTCTCTTTTTGTTTGTACTATTGATTTTAAGTCTTTTTGAATTCTACTATGCCTATGTAGAAAAAAATTATTTTCTGAAAATGTCAGAGATAAATTACTGCAAAGCTTAGGTACAGATCATACACTGTCAACAGACATGTGTGAGAAGCTGAAATCTAAAACAGTCTTTTAGAGCGGACACAATTAAAAACACAGCTTACAATAGACAGCTGCGAGTGGCGTGAGAGGTAGAGTGACTAACGGACAGTAGAACAATAATTATATAAGACCGCAAGGTACTTGTGTTTGGATATGTGCTCTAACATAAACGATTGACTATGTGTCAAGGTTGAAAGGTTCAAGTCTAGCCCAAAAAATTGAGCGAGTGAGTTAGTTGGTGGGTGTGTGAGCAACACAGAAGAACAACCTGATTACTTGGAAACCCTCTGGATTAAATTCAAGGACATCATAAAGACAGCTGCTGCAGAAGCATGTGGTGAAGTCCGACTTGGGAACAAGAAAAAGAGGACACCTTGGTGGACAGAGGAAGTCAAAGAGAAAATAAGAGAGAAGAAAATGGCATGGAAACAATACTTAGGAGCTAAAAACACAACAGGACAAATGGAGAAATATAGAGAATATGTGACACTCAGAACAGAAGCAAAGAACAAGGTGCTAGCAGCAAAACAGAAGTCCTGGGAAGAATTTGGAGAAAAGCTAGAAAAAGATGCGCAAGAAAACCAGAAATTGTTCTATATGACCCTAAAGAACATGAGGAAGGAAAAACAATGCCCTCTCAAATCTATAAAGGCCAAGCAAGGCAAATTGCTTACTGCCCCAAAGGAAGTAATGGAAAGATAGAAAGAATATTTCTCAGAACTCCTGGATGGTGAGCATGGTGAAGCATCAGAAATGATAACCACTAGCACAGAAGAGGAAACCAATGATGGGGAACATGACATAAAGATGGAAGAGCTGAAGGCAGCACTGGAGAAAATCAAGATGGGCAAAGCAGCAGGGCATGATGGTATAACACCAGAAATGGTTAAGTACATGGGAGCATCAGGCGACCTATTACTCTTAAGGATCATACAGACAGCGTGGTGCAACAAGACCATACCAAAGGACTGGGAGATTGCCATCATAACACCAATTTCCAAAAAGGGTGACAATCGACAATGTGGAAACCATAGAGGCATATTCCTTCTCAGTGTCCCTGGTAAAATCTACTCTAGAATCCTAGAGCAGAGACTCCGACGCCTAGCTGAGCCACAATTGGATGAGATCCAGTGCGGATTCCGAGCAAACCGAAGTACTCAAGATCTAATCTTCACACTCAGACAGCTGAGTGAAAAGGCCCTTGAGTATAAGAGTGAGATCCATCTTTATTTCATAGCTCTGGAAAAGGCGTTTGACAGGGTCTCCTGGAGCAAACTTTGGGACAGTTTGACATGGAAGAACATTCCAGTACCTCTGATTCATGCTATACAGAGCTTCTACAAGTCTTGCAGAAATTATGTGAGGACAGCAAATCATAAGTCAGAAGAGTTCAGGACCACCACTGGTGTAAGACAGGGTGATATCCTGTCACCTTATCTTTTCATACTCCTCATGGACGATGTCATCAAGGCATGTAAGGAAAGAACAAGAAAGTATTCACTGGGGTGCTGGAAGATGGGACGGGTCTGTATTTCAGAGCTGGCGTTTGCTGATGACATTGCCCTGATTGCTAAATCAGAGTCACATCGCCAATCCAACCTGCAAGTCTGGAAGGAAGAGCTGGAGAAGAGAGGGATGGTCATAGGCAGCTCTAAAACAAAATCCATGGTGATATCACGAGAAGAGTTGGCCACTAGAAAAGCAGCAGTTGGGAGACTTTTTCAGGCCATAAATCGAGGATTCCTCAGCAAGAGAGAGGTTGGTAAGAAAACTAAGATGGCTGTATACCACTCCACCTATGTCCCAGTCTTGACATATGGATGAGAGTCATGGGCAATGACTACAACCCACAAAAGCCAGATCCAAACCTCAGAAATGAGGTATCTTAGGACGGTGGTTGCAGTAACAAGAAGAGATATGGTCCGCAACCAGACGATAGGTCAAGGCCTTAAATCCCACCCCCTGCAGACCCAAGTAGAACAGTCCCAACTAAGATAGTTTGGCCATGTCTGCAGAATGGAAGAAGATCGGCTACCACGACAAGCATGGGACACAAAGAGCCAGGGATCCAGACCCCCAGGACGACCCAGAGTCCGCTGGGAGGACAACATTAGACAATGTTTGAAGGACCGAGGACTAGAATGGAACCAGGCCAGGAGGAAGACAGCCGATAGGATAGTCTAGCGCTCTTTCTTCCAAACCTCTACACCTCACGGTAGAATGGGAACGACTAAGTATGTAAGTAAGTGATTGGGGGGAGGGGAGGTGCGAGTGAGTGAGTGAGTGAATTAGTGAGTGAGTGAGTGAGTGAGGGAGGGAGTGAGGAAGCGAGCGAGCAAGCTGGCGAATGAAAAAAAAACATCTAATTACCTCAAAACAGAAATGACAGAAATAACACAGGTTCTAAAAATATATTGTAACGATAAATCGGTCAAGTCAGAACTCGTTATAATGATACAGCTAATTTCAGTGACGAACAGATTTATCAGTGTCATTCTGACCCAGCATATTTACTGTAATATTAATATTTGTCCGCCAGAATGAGAGAGACTTCATCTGTTTTCAGACTTTTCTATTTTGGTTCACATGTGAGCGCAAGAATAACCAACATGTACAACAGAAAAAATGGCTTTATCTTCAAGAACATTAGTAAGAAATACAGACTAACGGGGACAACAAATGGAGTGTCGTGTGTTGTAATACCTTGTGAGTTAACGAACTTTGTCATTTCAAGACAGATTCCACGTAAATAATGACGTCAGAAACACGTTCTATCATGGCGTCCCCAAAGTAGTAGATATTGACTTCCAGTGGGTCGATAAGCCCCAGAGGATCAATCGGTGATCGACTGAACCTGGAAGAGCGTTGTGACTTGCGATTGGAACTCACCAATCTCCAATACAATAGCAGTGTTAATGTTTATCAGCCACACCCGCCACTAATGAACTTAACCAGTTCAATAAAAAGGTAATATTAATTTATTATGCCTACCTGTGGATGAGAGGGTGGGCTCCCAGAGAGCACAATGGTTGCTGAGTGGACAGACAATCACGTGTTAAGACAAACCGGTGACCTGACAAACCGGTGACCTGACAAACCGGTGACCTGACAAACCGGTGACCTGACAAACCGGTGACCTGACAAACCGGTGACCTGACAAACCGGTGACCTGACAAACCGGTGACCTACCTGGTTGTGTTGGAACTTGCCCTCATGACCTTTCTCTACCTCTTTTATCCTGGGCATTCCAGAACTGAGATTGTCCGGCCTCGTATAATCAACGTGTTTTCTCACTGCATCTTCTTCTCATCTCTGGTTCCACTGGCACTTCTCTAGTTTTTGTCATCAGTTCTAGATTCGTAACCTTAAAATCAGGTTCATATTAATGACCTTGTCATCAGCTCCACATTACTGACCTTGTCATTAGTTCTACATTAGTGACCTTGTCATCATTTTTACATTAGTGACCATGTCCTCAGTTGTACATTAGTGACCTTGTCATCAGTTCTACATTAGTGACCTTGTCATCAGTTCTACATTAGTGTGACGTATAATGGAAATAAAGCCTGCCAGTCTTCCGTGACCACACCGTAGTTCTATGATTCGTTTGCAAAGTCAAACATTTGACAGACTGCATTACTCATACTTTTATACACGCCTCTTTTTCTTGAGATGTAAACAAACAGACATATTATCAACTTCCGCGACCTGCCAGCATAACAGGCAGCGAGCTCTTATTTGTTTACCTAAGTTTCTCATGCGAGCGGGTCTGCCAATCATCAAGATAGCAGACAGACGCACGTGGGATAAACACTTAACCCTTTGATCTTCAGATACAGGGGGAATCTCTGAGCCGATTAACATTTCATCTCGAGACGCGAGCGATTTCAGAAGAAACCCCGTTATCGGGGCGAGTGCTTTTGATGTCTGGCAAGCAGCGTTCGACGAGAGAAACGGTGGCCGGCTTAGAGGACGTTTCATCTGGTCCACAGTTTCTCAAAACTTATAGTTCGCACGTTCATGCGAAATTAACACCATCAGGGATCTGAGAGCCAATGAATATTTATAAACAGCAGTTCCTTAAACTCACTGATCAGTTGTCGCTCAAAATTTTGGATAATCTAAGCTCGTTATTCTAGAACCATTGTGGGAGTTTGTTACTAGCATTTCGTGGGGATTGTTTCATTTCTGATTTGTGGTAATAGAAATTAGCATTTACGTGATTTAATGTGTTAAGTTTACCATTATAATTCACTGTGATTTCTAGCGTTAAAACTAGCGAAATAAATAGCTATTTTTCTTTGCCAGAGGTGCAGTTAGAATGATAATTTTATCACCCTCTTCTCTCACCAGAATATACGGTACTTGACTGATTAAGCGGTAAGCGTGACTATAGTGACCGAATAGGATTCACGTTTATTTCATGTTGTGTCTTATAGTAAGTGACTATTGTTATACCTTATGACTAAACTAACAGGGCCGACAATAAAATAACTATTAACGACAGACGATATTTGTAAGTGCGCGTAGGGGTAATTAAACAATAGTTTACAGTGTGAGCTGATCGCTGACGCGTGCGCAGATGGGCGGGTAGGTGCATGCCTTGGTCCGAACCTGAAAGCGTAGCGAGGGCGAAAAGCTGAGTATATGCATGAACCACTACTGCAAGAGCAGGTGATTGTTTCCAACTGGTCGTGCGGGAAACCCGACAGTAGAGCGACCCCAGACTCCGACAGGAGTAGTGATGAGTAATGAGTGATGATTATATCACATGTTCCTATGGTGTAACATATTATCTTGTGAGATTTATGTACCTTTTTTAATTGACGCAACTCCAGACGCAACGTCCTAGTTAACACCCAGAAGGATATTAGTGAATTTTCATCATATTCTCTAAGTTACACCGTGTGCTCGGGAATTTAATTCTTCTGAGATGTTAACATTGGTGGGTGGAGCGCATGACAATGGGCCTGTTAGTTCGCGGCGAGCAAATGTACTTTGCAGGCATTTATTTCTTTCTATTTGTCTAACGTTCGTAGTTACAAGCCATCAGACGATTGGTGGTATTCACTCCGCTATTGTGAGGGAAAAGCATCCAACCTAACCACCTACAATGGAAGAGAATGTGGAGAAGGCTTTCGACATCACAGAATTGATGAACCACAGCTGCGGGACTCCCTTATAAAAGTTACGTGCTTGTAAAAAGGCACCAGCAAAAAGGACCAAATTTTTTTTGAACTATATCCGTACACTAAATCTCAGTGAAGAGAAAATGTGATTCCAATATAAAATTCACCAGCATTTTATTTATTTTAAACTGTTAATACTAATTGATTATTAAATTTGTTACCTGTTGTTTTAAAACTAAACAATCTGTTGTTTTAAAACTAAACAATCATAGTCGATTCAGTTTTTTATATGTGTGAAAGCAAATGTATGAGCCAGAACAATTTATAAATAAATAAATAAATAAATAAATAAATATATATATATATATATATATATATATATATATATATATATATATATATATATATATATATATATATATATATATATATATAGACATATATTTACCTCCAAACAGAGCTATTACTTATAAGAGGAATTTCGTTGGATTACACCAACTGTGGGCTTGAACGGGCTAATCCATTGCTTAAATCCTTCACAAAAGGTGACGGACCAGATATATATATAATATATATATATATATATATTAATATATATATATATATATATATATATATATATATATATATATATATATATATATATATATATATATAATATATAATATATATATATATATATATATATATATATATATATATATATATATAATGCGTTAACAATTGTTCAGCCCAATTGCAACATTGTTGGTGACTTCTGGAAATGTCTTGTGAAGCTCCCTTAAGGTAGAAGTATCATTGATCTTCTATCTACATCTCTGCCAAGAGTAATCTTGCGCGCAGGTAGATACCTTGGAAGCCAATATTAGATACTCTTGAGTTTTGGTCATTGTGGACCACAACTTCATTAGTGACCTTGTTGTCAGTTCAACATTAGTGATTTAATCATTCTATTCTACATCGCACCTTTTCGTGTAGATCGTACGTTTAGCTAAGTGGTTAGAGCTCTTTCCTCTATCTGCTCAGTTACCGTGTTGCGGAATCGAAACTCTCCAGTCTACCCAGCTTTAAATGGGTACCTGACTCTGCTCTTGTTAAGGAAGGCAAAGGCAGCGGGAAAGGTAACTGTTCATCCTACCTCATAAAATAGCTAGACCTAGTATGGGTAAGTCGCTAGAACTTCACTGCCCTACGACAACAATATCTGATATGGGAGTAAATTTATATTTTTACCTTTTCGTATAGAGACAAGCATAAATTAAGTCCCCTCTAGGAAGTACTTGGGCCAAAAGGTTGAGAACCACTCTCTTACATCATCATTGTAATAGTCTTACTGTAGTATCCCTCATTACCAATCTTATAAGTAATGTCTCTTCATGATTTACCCGTGATCGATATAGGAAAACTTACGGACGCGTCTGGCACATATAAAAAGTTATAGAAACGACACGCATAGTTAGTCAGCAGTCTAAGGAATTTTGTCTACTTTCAGATTCAAGATAAAATATTACACATTGTGCAAACATACGTCCAAGTATGACCGACAGTTGCACTGAACATTTCTCGCTAGGACGAGACGACATCTAGGAAGGAAGTAACTCACCTTATACATTTCAGCCCCACTACACATCTATTCCTCCTTCCCATTCCTTTTCATCTCACTTTCTTTGCTGATCTGCTAGTCGTAGCGTAAGAATGACATGTTTGTGCTTTCTTTTTTTTTCTTACAGTGATTAATGAAGATTAATATTGATTCTCGATTAATTTTATGAAGTTAATCATTATTGTCATGCGTCAACGTCAATTCTTACCACACAACATTTATGTCTTGTGAGCATTCCAACACTTCAAGTACTCGCTTAAAAAAATTCTCAGCCACTTTTACAAGCCATTACGGATCTTCCCACGTGTTAATCCTGGGGGTCTGTGAGAAGACACAGAAATATTAGAACTACTGCTCACATTTATATTCTTGCATTTACAAGGAAAAGTTCATCATCTTTCAACTCTCCAAGGGGCATAAGCACTCACCAAACGTCTGCCAAGACTTCCTGTCACGTGCCAAGTCTTCCTGTCACGTGCCATCAGCTCAAGGTCTTTCCACGTCTTCTTCATGTCTGTCTCCAGTTCCCTTCTCCATGTGACCTTTGATCTTTCTCTACCTCTCTTACCCTGGAGATTCCAGAACATTGACTGCCTTGTAATGCTATCAACAAGTTTCCTCACCGTGTGTCATATCCATCTTCAGTGTCTTCTTCTCATCTCTTTTTCCACTGGCGCTTGTCTGGTTCTTGTCCGGTTCTTGTCTGGTACTTGTCTGGCTCTTGTCTGGTTCTTGTCTGGTACTTGTCTGGCTCTTGTCTGGTTCTTGTCTGGTTCTTGTCTGGCTCTTGTCTGGCTCTTGTCTGGGTCTTGTCTGGCTCTTGTCTGGTTCTTGTCTGGTTCTGGTCTGGTACTTGTCTGGCTCTTGTCTGGCTCTTGTCTGGTTCTTGTCTGGTTCTTGTCTGGCTCTTGTCTGGTTCTTGTCTGGCTCTTGTCTGGTTCTTGTCTGGTACTTGTCTGGTACTTGTCTGGCTCTTGTCTGGTACTTGTCTGGCTCTTGTCTTGCTCTTGTCTGGTTCTTGTCTGGTTCTTGTCTGGTTCTTGTCTGGTACTTGTCTGGCTCTTCTCTGGTTCTTGTCTGGTACTTGTCTGACTCTTGTCTGGCTATTGTCTGGTTCTTGTCTGGTACTTGTCTGGCTCTTGTCTGGTTCTTGTCCGGTTCTTGTCTCAAGCTGAGCTGTGATGAAAATATGAACGATTGAATCTACTAAACGTTTATGGACTCCTGGTTCAAAACATGAAAGAGTCACGCTCCAGTCTACCCAGCTGTAAATGGGTACCTGGCTCTGCTCTTGATTTAACGAATGGAGAGAGGAAGGAAACTTATCACCCTCACCTGATAAAGCTGGACCTAGTGTCTGCTATGGGAGTACCAACCATTGCTCCATCTGGCATGTCGTACCATTGCTCCATCTGGCATGTCGTACCATTGTTCCATCTGGCATGTCGTACCATTGTTCCATCTGGCACGTCGTACCATTGTTCCATCTTGCATGTCGTACCAGTGTTTCATCTGGCATGTCGTACCATTGCTCTATCTGGCATGTCGTACCATTGTTCCATCTGGCATGTCGTACCATTGCTCCATCTGGCATGTCGTACCATTGTTCCATCTGGCATGTCGTACCATTGTTCCATCTGGCACGTCGTACCATTGTTCCATCTTGCATGTCGTACCAGTGTTTCATCTGGCATGTCGTACCATTGCTCTATCTGGCATGTCGTACCATTGTTCCATCTGGCATGTCGTACCAGTGCTCCATCTGGCATGTCGTACCATTGCTCCATCTGGCATATCGTACCATTGTTCCATCTGGCATGTCGTACCAGTGCTCCATCTGGCATACCGTAAGATGCGGCTAACGGGACGTTGTGCGTGGAGCTGACAAAGTCATCATTTCAAACAAATTCCTACACAAACCAACGCAGCAATACCACATGAATGCTTTGGTGCATACTTCCTGTACAGGGACCAGCAGTAGTGGTAGCTTTTAGCTCCAAGCTCCATTAGGAGCGGACATGACAATGATGACGGAAATGTTTCTGTCTGTCTTCATTCGCTTCCTTTGCCTTCCATTTTTTCCCGTTGCCCCCTATTTTTCCCGTTGCCCCCTATTTTTCCCGTTGCCCCGTATTTTTCCCTTTGCCTCTTATTTGTCCTGCTGCCACCACGTTACCTAAACCTATTTTGTAAAGTGTAGCTACTTGGTGGTCTGTTGTTTCATGGAGTTTCAACCAGCAAAAACATAGTAGTTATACAATGGGCAAGTCAAGCGTAGTCCCATAGCTGAAATGTCGTAGGTGAGGGAAGTGTTAGAGACTTTACATTGCTAGGTCTTAAAAAAAGGGGGGGGGGGGTCGATGACCAGTTCCCTTATTTGCTGCCTTTGCTTTCTCTAACTCAAGAGCAGTCAGGTAACCATTTACTGAGACGCTACCAGGAGCGTAACGCTACAAGTCTTCGATTCTGGA
The DNA here is from genome assembly GCA_024509875.1 of Oreohelix idahoensis. Classification (NCBI taxonomy): domain Eukaryota; kingdom Metazoa; phylum Mollusca; class Gastropoda; order Stylommatophora; family Oreohelicidae; genus Oreohelix; species Oreohelix idahoensis. The sequence goes on along the minus strand of JAMPIV010007464.1, from coordinate 21,605 downwards.
ACCCAGTGATTTTGCCGCGAGAGGAAAGCGCCAAAAGTGGCGAACAGAAATATACTATATTAGCTACCATGAGTTGTATCATCCTTTTGTTTGTGTTTCATATGGTTTGGTTTGGTTTGGTTTGGTTTGATGTGGTTTGATGTGGTTCGGTTTGGTTTGATGTGGTTTGGTTTGGTTTGGTTTGATGTGGTTTGGTTTGGTTTGGTTTGATGTGGTTTGGTTTGGTTTGGTTTGATGTGGTTTGGTTTGATGTGGTTTGGTTTGGTTTGATGTGGTTTGGTTTGGTTTGGTTTGATGTAGTTTGATGTGGTTTGGTTTGGTTTGGTTTGGTTTGGTTTTAAGGACTATCTTCATTGCACACGGACAACGTCATCCGATCTCCTCCCTTAGATCACACAAGGAGGATCTCAGCGCAGTGCACGAACTCCGTAGCACCAGCGAGAATCCCAATGTGTGTATATAATGTATAGGAATCACACATTCTATAAATATGTTTGTGGTGGGTAGGTTTCTAATTTTTAAATTTTGCCAGGGAAGCGACCTGATTTCCAACTGCCGTGGGACTTTTAACGTGCGCAACTTGCAAACAGGACCTCCTAATGTGTCGCCTTTATCTGAGAAGGTTAGGCATCCGATCTCACTACACATGAAACCAGGGGGGAGTATGACGTAAATAGGGCCACTGGTTCTGAAAAATATATTGCAATAAATTATAATCCCTCAACTAGGATTCGAACCCGGCACCTCTTGAATACGAGGCGGACGCCATACCTCTGAGCCACTCCGACCTCCATCATAAGGAGCATGTAACCACCATTACAACTGGTTCAATCAGTCACGTGATCCTGCAGCGGTGGTTTCTGTGGCAACGTTTGTTAGACGGTGAGGTTGCCGCCCTGTGCACAACCTTATAATAGTTGCTCTGTGCGACATGCTTAAAGATGCAGTAGTCGTCTTGTATCTTTGTCTCTTCACAGATCCAGGGTAAGCAGAAACAACGCAAACAGGAACAGACAGCAACATAACACAATAATAGTAATCAGAGATTGCTAACAGACAGCAATATGATTCATTGAATATCGTTTCTTACCGCCGTCAAGTAATATTCCAAGCGGGGGAAACAATTTTAGAACGAGTGAACGGGAGAGTAAAACCAGAAGGAATTTAGAGACCAGAGCAGAGCCTCGTGAGAATTCAGACTCTCAAGCAATATACACAATGTATGCATCAAATTTCACAGACCTAACTTCAGCCGTCATTCCTAATTCCCATCATTCCCCGCAGACGTATCGGGTTCCGGCTCTCACGGGAATGGAAGACTAACAACATTGACAGGTGATCACGAGAACTGACAACGGTGTGCGGTAACTTTCGGTAAACTTCTGCGACAAATATAGTTCCGGTTTTTTTCTCCAAAGTGTCATTTTTAAAAAAAATGTCATAATCATTTTCATTGCTTTTCATCTTACCAAGGAGCACAACGTCATTTGTGTTCTTTTTGGCATAATGGAGCCACTATTGTACCTGGTCCCCGATACTAGAGCCACTATTGTAGCTGGTCCACCATAATTGAGCCACTACTGTAGCTGGTCCACCATAATGGAGCCACTACTGTAGCTGGTCCACCATAATGGAGCCACTATTGTAGCTGGTCCACCATAATGGAGCCACTACTGTAGCTGGTCCACCATAATGGAGCCACTATTGTACCTGGTCCCCGATACTGGAGCCACTATTGTAGCTGGTCCACCATAATGGAGTCACTACTGTAGCTGGTCCACCATAATGGAGCCACTATTGTAGCTGGTCCACCATAATAGAGCCACTACTGTAGCTGGTCCACCATAATGGAACCACTATTGTAGCTGGTCCACCATAATGGAGTCACTACTGTAGCTGGTCCACCATAATGAAGCCACTACTGTAGCTGGTCCACCATAATGGAGCCACTACTGTACCTGGTCCATCATAATGGAGCCACTACTGTAGCTGGTCCACCATAATGGAGCCACTACTGTAGCTTGTCCCGCATAATGGAGCCACTACTGTAGCTGGTCCACCATAATGGAGCCACTATTGACCTGGTCCACCATAATGGAGTCACTACTGTAGCTTTTCCCCCATAATGTAGCCACTACTGTACCTGTTCCACCATAATGGAGCCACTATTGTACCTGGTCCACCATAATGGAGCCACTACTGTAGCTGGTCCACCATAATAAAGCCACTACTGTAGCTGGTCCACCATAATGGAGCCACTATTGTACCTGGTCCACCAGAATGGAGCCATTACTGTAGCTTGTCCCTCATAATGGAGCCACTATTGTACCAGGTCCACCATAATGGAGCCACTACTGTAGCTGGTCCACCATAATGGAACCACTATTGTACCTGGTCCACCATAATGGAACCACCATTGTACCTGGTCCACAATAATGGAGCCACTACTGTAGCTGGTCCACCATAATGGAACCACTATTGTACCTGGTCCACCATAATGGAACCACCATTGTACCTGGTCCACAATAATGGAGCCACTACTGTAGCTGGTCCACCATAATGGAGCAACTATTGTACCTGGTCCACCATAATGGAGCCACTATTGTAGCTGGTCCACCATAATGGAGCCACTACTGTAGCTTGTCCCCCATAATGGAGCCACTACTGTAGCTGGTCCACCATAATGGAGCCACTATTGTAGCTTGTCCACCATAATGGAGCCACTACTGTAGCTTGTCCACCATAATGGAGCCACTATTGTAGCTGGTCCACCATAATGGAGCCACTATTGTAGCTGGTCCGCCATAATGGATCCACTATTGTAGCCGGTCCACCAAAATGGAGCCACTATTGTAGCCGGTCCACCAAAGTGGAGCCACTATTGTAGCTGGTCTACCATAATGGAGCCACTACTGTAGCTGGTCCACCATAATGGAGCCACTACTGTAGCTGGTCCACCATAATGGAGCCATTACTGTAGCTGGTCCACCATAATGGAGCCACTATTGTAGCTTGTCCACCATAATGGAGCCACTACTGTAGCTTGTCCACCATAATGGAGCCACTATTGTAGCTGGTCCACCATAATGGAGCCACTATTGTAGCTGGTCCGCCATAATGGAGCCACTATTGTAGCCGGTCCACCAAAATGGAGCCACTATTGTAGCCGGTCCACCAAAATGGAGCCACTACTGTAGCCGGTCCACCATAATGGAGCCACTACTGTAGCTGGTCCACCATAATGGAGCCACTACTGTAGCTGGTCCACCATAATGGAGCCACTACTGTAGCTGGTTCACCATAATGGAGCCACTACTGTAGCTGGTCCACCATAATGGAGCCACTGCTGTAGCTGGTCCACCATAATGGAGCCACTACTGTAGCTTGTCCCCCATAATGGAGCCACTATTGTACCTGTTCCACCATAATGGAGCCACTACTGTAGCTTGTCCCCCATAATGGAGCCACTATTGTAGCTGTTTCACCATAATGGAGCCACTACTGTAGCTTGTCCCCATAATGGAGCCACTAATGTAGCTTGTCCACCATAATGGAGCCACTACTGTAGCTTGTCCACCATAATGGAGCGACTACTGTAGCTTGTCCCACATAATGGAGCCACTACTGTAGCTTGTCCACCATAATGGAGTCACTACTGTAGCTTGTCCCCCATAATGGAGCCACTATTGTACCTGGTCCACCATAACGGAGTTACTACTGTAGCTTGTCCACCATAATGGAGTCACTACTGTAGCTTGTCCCCCATAATGGAGCCACTATTGTACCTGGTCCACCATAATGGAGTTACTACTGTAGCTTGTCCACCATAATGGAGTCACTACTGTAGCTTGTCCCCCATAATGGAGCCACTATTGTACCTGGTCCACCATAATGGAGCCACTATTGTACCTGGTCCACCATAATGAGCCACTACTGTAGCTGGTCCCCCATAATGGAGCCACTACTGTAACTTGTCCCCCATAATGGAGCCACTATTGTACCTGGTCCACCATAATGGAGCCACTATTGTACCTGGTCCACCATAATAGAGCCACTAATATAGCTTGTCCCCCATACTGTAGCCACTAATATAGCTGGTTCCACCAAAATAAAGCCACTACTGAATCCTTCTATTCTACGCAAGCACACATTTATGAATGTATTTATCTTCTTTTGTTGTTTTTAAATTGTTCTTACTCTTCAACATTTTCGTTCCCAGCGATGAATTGGAATTCACTGTAGCTCGTCTGTATTTTTCTTGACTCTCTCTCTCTCTCTCTCTCTCTCTCTCTCTCTCTCTCTCTCTCTCTCTCTCTCTCTCTCTCTCTCTCTCTCTCTCGCTCTCGCTCTCTCTCTCTCTCTCTCTCTCTCTCTCTCTCTCTCTCTCTCTCTCTCTCTCTCTCGCAGACAAGTAGTAGCGGGAGTGGCCGGTTAAGGCAACAGCTCTGACTTCACCGGGATGTAATAGGACTAACAAGTATTTGTCAAGTTTATACTTTTTATTTACGCTCAAGACACACCACAAAACGAATAACAGTGGCGTCTTCTCTCACCTTTGTTGTTCAGTATGTTTCAGGAGAGGAAAACTTCAGATGCACTGTAAAACCACACAGACTGTTGGTTCACTGTACAGGAATCAACCAATCACCATTTTGCAATTTTACGATGATATAGTGGGACTAGGTAGAGAAAAAACAGGAGTTGTCAACACTGTCTTCTGTCTTGACGTCAGTGACAAAATATACAGCATTAAGGTCAATTCAAAATAAATATTTTTTAAAAAACCATGATAATGGCCAACAATCCACAGGGAACACAAACCGATTTTTATGGCAGATGGACCTAGTTTGGAAACCATGTTCCATTTTTAATACCTAAGGGAATTCGTAAATTATAAAAATATGCTAGCGAAAATGGCTCAAACAACGGCGGTCCTAGAAAAATGTAAAGCAGTTTGGAAATAGATAATCTTCTTCTTCATACACTCTCAGACGTCTACTCGAATATTTTCAAAGAAAGCAGCTGTCAGCTTCAGGCTATTTGCCTCTCCATAGAGTTTTTCCAAAGATGGTATTGGTGACGATCACGTGTGCTTTCTGTGTCCCTTATTTGTTAGTTCCCTTTGAAGTAGAGGTTTAGCATTCATTTTATCAGTGCCATAGTTACGCTCATCGGTAGCTCCCATATCACGGCTGTTTGAGAGCGATCTTTTAGTTATTTCCCCTTTTTCCCCGACCGCGCTATTTATAGCCCACTTGACAGAGGTCACGTGGTCAGCTTCCTAATGGGAAAAACATGTGGCGATGTTTACTTTTGATAGGGCTTAATTAATGCTTTTAGGCTACTTTTTTATTATAAATACCGGCTTTAATTTTGCGTAAAGCTAGACTAGAAATGTTAGAGTAAATTTTAGAACAAGAACAAACATTTTATCACAATTAGAACAGAAGATATAATAGTCTGAAATAGTGTAAAATTTACGTTTTTTTATATTTTGTTATGGTTTGTTTATAATGCAATTTTCACTAAATCGGTCACAATCAACATGCATAACAAATTACAAAAATCAAAAGTAGAAAACCTGCAGAAAATGGATATCAAAGTTTTGTTTTGGTTTCATGCGTCAAACATTAATTATTGAAAGTTTAAATTGCAAGTCCACATTTATTACCTTAAAATAACACACCCAATTGTCACCAAAACATGTTTGAATTGCTTTTATGCTACTTTATTATTATAAATACCGGCTTTAATTTTGCGTAAAGCTAGACTAGAAATGTTAGAGTAAATTTTAGAACAAGAACAAACATTTTATCACAATTAGAACAGAAGATATAATAGTCTGAAATAGTGTAAATTTTACGGTTTTTTTTTACATTTTGTTATGGTTTGTTTCTAATTCAATTTACACTAAAACGGTCACAATCAACATGCATAACAAATTACAGAAATCAAAAGTAGAAAACCTGCAGAAAATGGATATCAAAATTTTGTTTTGGTTTCATGCGTCAAACATTAATTATTGAAAGTTTAAATTGCATGTCCACATTTATAACCTTAAAATAACACACCCAATTGTCCCCAGAACATGAGAGCTAACAATTATCTCAATCATACATCATGAGTTCTGATCCAGTCTGCGCAATGTTTTTCTAATATGTGCTGTTTACGAATTGTCTTACTAGGGAATAGCTTTCTGAACAAAGACATATAAGTCTCTATCGATGCTGTTATTGATTCTTTACTAATTGGTTTACTGTGTGATATTTTGTTGTGTACTTTCTCAAATGCTTCTTTCAGTGAGTTGAATTGTTCTTGGGCAATAAAAAGCTATGTTAGTTATATCTTGTTTGTCTGTAATTTTCAGTGTTTGTGTAATGATTGCTCTTGTAAGATCTTTATAAACTTTTTGTGTGAGATATCTGTGGCAGTGATTCCCTATAAATGCTCTGCTATTATAAGCCTGTTGTATGATTTTGTGTTTGGCTAGTACCTTGTCCATGTGTGAGCAAACTGGACCAGACCTAGTACACAGATCTTGAAACTGAAGTTTGGCCAGCGCATCTTGTGCATTTTCAAGTCTAACTTTAAAATTATCTGTCTCCTCCTTATCCTCACAAAGTTCAATACCTACCTGAAAAATTCAATTTTAGCTCCTAATTCTTCTGCCTATTTCCAGTTCCTACTAAATCTCTTCAGAGCTTTCATGCCATTCATAAATATTTCTAAATTATCATATGTATCTCTGACTCTAAAAAAAGGATGGTATTTAGATTTAGAGAATTTGGTTTCTCTAAATTTACTACCTGCATGGTGAAAGAAGATATACTTACTACGCTGGCAGCCGTCGTGTGCACAATTGTCTACCAAAGTTATCTCACACACAATTTTCATACTACAAAACGTAGTTATTCATTATAAATGACTACCTTATTTAAGATTTGTGGGTATCAGGAATGCGTTTAAAGGGATTTAAATGCTATAAAATCTGGTGACAATATGCTTGTTCTTGTAATGCCACACTCACAAAACTGACTACCACACATTCTCAAGATATGAAACCAAAAAAAAAAAGTATGTGGAAATAATCTTTAGCTTCCCTTCGAGAAGTCTTTATAATTATAAACACAAACGAATGGGCCGATTTTTAGATATTAAATTAATAAAAAGATTACTTATTTTATGAATTTCCTTAAATGATGACGCTGTTTTCAAAAGTCTGTAACTCCGTCAAAACTAATTTCAAACAAATAAAAATGCAATCAAAAATAGAACACAGAACAAAGTTATAGGACACAAAAGAATTTTAGCGCTGTGTTTATCCAGAACGAGTGTGTAATGATTTATATTTTACTGATTTTACTCACACATCAGCTGATTTTCCCCGCCAAAAACTTAAATAGTCTTTTAAGGTGCACACAAAATTTTATACCCGGTGTCAGAATTCCGGTCACCGAAACTAAAAGAGCGCTCTGGTATAGGGCACAAACAGCCGTGCCATCTTTAAGCAGATAAACTAAAATCATCTCTTTTCGGAAGAAAAAAAAACTTAGGCTTCTGCGCTGCCTTGTAATTACACCGTTCACATATGCGTGCGAAACGCACAACAAATCTGGAGAAAAGAATACGGGCTTTTAGAAATTAGATGTTACAGAAAGCTCTTAAGAATATAACACCTGGATCGTATAACAAATGAGCAGATAAGAAACACAATTAGAAGTGATACAGAATAGAATAAAGACCGTCTGTAACCCAAAAAAAATAACAACAACCAAAGCTAACATTGTCTAGCTCTATACCAAAATCAAATAATCTGCCACTGGTTTTCCGTAAAGGCACGGTCAAAATAATGTCCCATAGCAAATACTGCCGTAGGGGAGAGAAGTGCTAGAGACTAAACTACGTTAGATTTAGCTTAATGAGGTCAGGTGACTAGTTTCCTGCCTTTGCCTTGCCTAATTCAGAGCAAATGATGTACAATACCATCACATTAAACAGCTCGACGACACAGCCATTACTAATATGGTGAGCGATTTCAATACCAGCATTCAGAATGCATGAGGTGCCGGAAGACTGGCTACACAGTTACCTTCGGCCACTTCCTAAACCTAGCAAAGATACCGCACTGCTCAACAGCTATCGAATTATCACACTCCAGAATGTCTATGGTAAATTGTAAAGATAGTTGCAAGACAAGTAATGAGCCACCTCGAAAATGCATACATCCTCCCTGATACCATGGGTAGCTATAGGCCTATGAAAACAATAGGGGGTAACACTGGAACGTTTACGTACGATGTGTACGAGGGATTCCATGGACAAGAGAAACGGTGGCTGTCGCAATTGACCTAGAGGATGCTTATAACAGTGTGAACTTTGCAACCCTAATAGACTGTATAATGGCGTGGGGTGTAAACCCTTGGATAACAAGGTGGATAGCAGCTGCGTTAATGGAGAGATCAGTTGCATTTCGCTTGGGAACTTGACATCAGAACCAATGCACATTTGCCCAGGACTACCCCAGGGTTCTCCACTATCGCCAGTGCTGTTTAACATCTACACAGCAAAAGTAGCAACCTTTCAACCAACAGGACTGGGACGAACATTAACTTTCGCAGATGACATATTCATGTACAGAACTGGCTCAGACAGGAAATGGTCCAAGGCATACAAAAGACACTACAGGCGGTTTCTAAATGGTGTGAGGAAAGCGGATCAAAGGTCAATCCCAACAAGGCCTCTGTGATGTGATTGTAGCAACTGTAATTTGCTGGGGAGGTTAAGATGTTACCTAAAAGGAAAGAAAGCTGTGTCTGTGTCAACCGTGTGAGGTCAAGCAAATGTAGGCCCCTGACTCTAAAAGATGATGATGATGATGATGATGATGTATTATCAGGGAACCTAACGCTACCTCCCTAGATCTCACACGGTCTGTATTTTTATTCTAGTGGCTGGTGTCTGATGTGACTAGTGTCTAGGGGTGAAATGACAATGGTGGTACATCAACACAATACACTTTAACTCACTATAAGAAAATGAATAAGACTGTGGTTAAAGTTTTCTTTAAAATTGAATGCTTTTTTCTTTGTACAATTTAATCTGCCTGTCCTGCCATCTCTTTTGGACAGGTCTTTGAAAATGAGGAAAATATATGTTACATATACTGATTAGCTAAAATGTTTGGACTCTTTGTCCGATAAGTATAATGTCACTATATTATTCCTGTAGGTGTATTCACAGACTAAAACTTTAATAGTCACTAGTGTTAGTCATTTGTTAGGAGGAGCTGTTGTTTCATCACGCCCCATATAATTCTGTATATTCTTGGAAATAATTTTTATTTGAATGAAGTGTCAGATGTCCCAGATGTTAACACATCACCTGGGATTCTTGGTATGAAGATAACAAGTCAGTATGTCACTGCAGAAAATATATAGATCGGCGCACACAAGCTCCTTCAGCATAAACGTTTGAATGGAGACTTTTGTCGTTACAATCACTCATCAGGTTTCCTGTCACCGGCTGGTAACAGGAAATAAAACCCTGCAATAAAAGACACCCTGGCCTTTTCACATCTGATCACAATTTCTTATCCCTATTGCACACATGATGGTATGGGGTCAGCCTCGTGTGCATACAAGTGCACCAGCCCCTATTTTATATGACTCACACCTTTCTGTGACCACACCTCAGGTCCCTATGGCAGATACGCCACTGTACGTTTACATAGTTTTCTTCAATAAAATAACGTGGAGTAACCACATCTCCTTTTGTATGACTTTCTTTTCTTTTCTTAATTATAAACGCTCTAGGCATGTTGAAGAGTGTTCATGGAACACTGAGGCTTACTAACATCTTCTAATACAATAACATTAATACATAATCATAACAATATGCAACAGTCAAATACAGTTCAATGTGAGGAATTAATGTTTTCTCCCGGCATGTCCTTCACTTTTCCCAATAGCAGTATCTACCTTTTGCAGTTTTAATCAAGCATATTAATACATAAAGCATTCTTACCACAAATTCAAAGAAATATGACACAAATAACGTTGACTGGCAAAAGATATGGCCTCAGTTTTCTCTGCCCTGTCCAGACCGTGAATTTAGTATTTATTTTAAAATTTATCACATCTGCTCTCAACGTACTTGTTGATATAAAAATTTCTTGTCAAATGGCCACGAGACCCCTAAGCCTTTGGCCAATATCTATTAGAGCTGGCCAATGAAATCAGGCGACTACCAAATTCTGAATTTATTTTTGAAAAAAAAACAAAAACAAAATTCCAAACAAACTATGTGTCTCGTAGTCCATTGGTCAGTCTGCGTTAGTTATGCCAATACAAAAAGATGTTTAGTTTTGATTAACATTTTCCTACCTCCCCCTTTACTCCTATACTCTTATACCACCCAATCGGATTTGAATTACTCCAATGCCTCTTTTTTAAACTTGTGTCCCCACTAACGTTATGTCTAAACGAGCAAGAACAACAGTCTGTCCGTCCTAGGTTCGTAGACATATAGTATTATCTCAATAATTTGGCTAATAGTTGGACTAACATATATATTAAAACATATTTTTTCTCAGGAGACACTAAGCTATCCTAATATATGATTTTTATGGTCATGATTTTTATTTTCCGTTTTGTCAGTTTCGTCAATTATAACTTTTACACAAGTCGGCCATCTTCCCCCCCCCCCCCCCCCCCTCATTCTCTATCACTTTTTTCATTATTCAAATAAACCAACTAGTTTGAGTGACGTCACAGTTTCGTGCAGCAGATCGGGCAAGATGTTAAATTGTTAATTGTACGTCTCAAAACCGAAACTAAAAGGCGTGTTAGATTTTACGGCGGGTCATTTTTTTAAGGATTTTCACTGCACAAAAGGCAGCGCTCTCCTGGCGTCGAAGATGAAAATAGTCAGACACATGCGGGCGGGTTTTATTTATTATCATAGGACTAAAATCTTACTGAAATTAGCGATTATCTCACAGATTTCGCTACAGTGATGCTCTTTGAACAACTCCATAATGAAAGCAGACCTTCCAGACATCACTTTCGATGGGCAAAACATTGAAAGGCAAGACTGGCTGAAGTATCTGGAAGTAATGTTTGATGGTGGGCTATCGTTTAAGTATCATGTCGAACTGATCATACAGAAGTGCAAGCGAGGACTGGCAGCCTTAAAAACAATGGCTGCTGAGCGCGTGGAACAGAGACTATTGTTTCTCCTGTATCATCAGCTCATGATTTCAGTAATCGAGTACGGGCTAGGAATCCTCACGCTGCCGGTGTCACAATGTGAACGACTGGAACGCATTCAGAATGAAGGGAGACGACTAGTTTTGGGCTGTACGCGTGATACCCCCATTTAGACAATGAGATACATGCTGTCGATTAGATCCAGATAAGCGATGGCCCAGGCAAAAGCATATACGCGGGTAACCACCGACAAAAGAGATGAGAATGTAGCTGACATCAAAGAAGCAAGAATCAAGAGGGGGGTGTCATGGATGGCACAGGCAGAGGTACGATTTGTCAGGTGACCAGTGTTGAAAATCCAAAGGGGAAGAGTGGAGTAAGTCAGTGAAGAACTGAAAAACTACGAGCAGGTAATCATTAGCCTTGGCAGAGAGTGCAGATCTTGGAGCAATGGAAAAGCAGAGCTGGAGATTAATCAGCTGAAAAGTGATCATACTGTGGATGATGACGCCATTGTGTACACTGATGGGTCTGTAGTGCGTGGTGAGAAATCAGGATGAGGCTTCTCTGCGAGAATAATGGGCAGGGTCGTCGCTGAGCAGAGTGGGCCCACATGACAACAACCACCAGAATGCGAATGGAGGTAGAGGCAGTTACTGCAGCACTGAGGTGGCTGTCTGAAACTCCATCAACCAGGACAATTATATTGTCAGACTCTCAAGCCATGCCTCGGAAAGTTCAGAGCGGATGGCTGCGGCGGGAATGGAAAACATCAGTAGAATCCTCAAGTCTTGAAGAACTGGTGTGGATCTACTGTCCTAGTCATGCATGGGTACGTGGCAATGAGAGAGCTGGCAGACTGACCTCGAGAGCACCCATAGTGGCGACACTGGACATGGATAAGGGAGAGATACTAAAGGCAATTAATGATCGGCTGCTAGATAATGACACTGCAATGGATGAATCAACAAGGCTAAGGCTGTTGGAGTTTGGCATCAAACATTTGACTAGCAGACATGGACGTGAGAGAGGATGCATCCGTCGTATGTACAACCAGCGTGCAACAGGTACAATTAGCATTCATACTCTTCGACATAAGCTGAGGGAGACTCAGAACCCATGGGTTTGCCAAGAGTGCAGTGAGGTCGATTCTGATTAACATTAACATTAATTCAGAGCAGAGTCAGGTACCCATTTACAGCTGTGTAAACTGAAGCGTGACGCTAACATGTTTCAATCATGGCAAGCTCTCTTACCACTTAGCGAATCAGAAGCCAAATTTCATAAGACAAGAAAAGGCAGATCAAAGAGAAAAAGAAGTAGTCTGAAAACATAAAAGACTGGACAATAGTTTCTGTCGCGGAGCTAAACATACTAACTACTAATAGATAAACGCCGCGACTACAAGCCAAACACCCATCATCTATGGCACGCCAGTGGCCTGATTGGTATTTGACAAGCCAAAGTTAGGTCATACTTTTTCAAGTTCAGGATCCTGGCAAAAATAATAAACCTTACCTACATACAACATTTGGCGTCCGATTGACAGAGTGGTTAGAGCCCTCAGTATTGGGTTTCCTGACACACAATAATGTGCTCCCCCCCCCCCTTTTCATTCCACCTCATAACTTTACGCTCTCTGAGCATTAATATTAATTCCAGTGAGCGGAAAACATTCATTACATTTATATTGAATATCTTTACATTTGCACTTGTTGAAAAGGTGAAAAATATAATAAGTATGTACATCAGTTCTATCACCATCCACTCCCTGCTCCATATGGATCTTGGGACTACCTCTGCTTTTGGTTCTCTATGAGAAACCTGCATAAAGCAGTCACCAGCTCTTGCAGTGGTGGTTTATGAAACCATCATTCTTTATGCTGAGGTAGCCAGCCTCAGATGATTTGGACATCCATTAGCAATTTTTACATGTTAATAAATGCAAAATATAGAACTTTAAAATGTTCAACTCACCCTAAAATCTCTTTAGGAATACTGGCTCCTTGCTCAGAGAAGTAGTTACGGAAACGTGTTTAAGATGCCTCTTACACGCGGTCTGGGGTATTACTTAACACTAGACTCCCACTCTGACTTTGTGTTCAGATTCCTAGGATTCCAGCTTTCCGTGAAAATATAGGTAGAGTTTTTCTGGGATATAGGTCCACAAGATGCTCAAACAAGGTCCGGTCCGATAAATGGAACTCTGATCCTATTCCTTACTCTGGCTAGCTGGCTGTCTTCTTGACGAGGTGAATTTCACAGTGCTCTAAACCGGCGAAAGTGTCAGATTATATTGCAGCTTTCGTCCCACGCACGTGGTTGTTACAATCTGACCAGGCTTCAATCATAATTATTGTTTATAACATCTAGAATTGCCCAGTAAATTGTATTCAATCAATCTTGTTATGACAACTTTCCTCATGGAATTTTCTGTGGGACTCATACGTTTGTGAAATTCAAACGATCACTCTCCATATAAGGTAGTGTGATTTTCCGTCTACGATTATCACATTTACAACTCACAACTTCCTGAATGTATTACTGATCATATCTTCATGGAAATTATTACAAAATTCCGTCTTTCAGGTGCGTGTCTACAATTCGTCACCACGTGGATAATTTACTGCCCTGTATCTGTGCAAACACACATTCATCGCGTGACCATCTGGGTTGTGTTCTCTCCACGAGAGATATTAGGAAATCACAATAGCCAAATCAGCGATAAGCAACTTGCTGGGCGATCTACGCGTTAATCCAGCGCGCTCATGTTTAGTACACGTGAATTTTACTGTGACGAGTAGGGTGTATGTGGGTGGATGTGGAAGATCAAACAACAGACATACACCGCCCGTCTATCTCACTGTCTAAAGAGTAATACACCAACTTCAACAACCATATCAATCTCCTTGAATATATTATATCACAAATAAGTCACAATGGGCGCAGGGCCATTACAAATATTGGAGACACAATAAATCCCGAGTATTATACTATCACTCTGATCCTCGGAATAACTACAGCCACAAAATAGGCTACTTCATAAATCCACTGCACAACTCTGGCCCTCTACTCGCGCACTACTATAGACATCCACCCGTCTCTTCTCTGCGCTCTTCGCTGTCTACTGTCTACTCTCTACTGACTCAACTCTCTACTGACCCAACACACATCTTTCTTTGACTGACTCCTTTCATTCGTATTCACCAAACACGTGAAAATCTTCCACACTCCACTGAGCTTCATTCACGCATAACTATAGCTAGCAGCTTGTCTTAATCTCTGCTCACATCATTGCTTGTGGCTAAAATATTACAACTCAAGCATACCCAACTCACAACAACTCAAATGACTAATTAAACTCCCGATGGAGCATGAGAACATTCAAACATGCATAACACCCTCAAAACACTCCGTGACAGTTACCAACATGACTGTCGGTCAAAATTACATCGCCTGTCTACTCTCTCAGCCGGGATGATCAGGTAAATAGACATGACGAATTATTACAGGAAGAAGTGTAAACAATGACTCGAAAATACCAAATATTGTCCTAGGTAGTAAAATAGAACTTGTATAACAATAAATGAGGAGGCTGCTGTAAAACTGGTAAGGAAACAAATATATAAAACAAAACAAAAATAAAGTGGTATGAAATCAGTTTTATAGGTTAACGGTACACAGGAAACACAGGACGTTTCGGGTTTCACCCTTCGTCAGCCACAATTACAAACAGGTGACAAGGACCTCACATCACTCATCATCATCACTCATCATCATCACTCATCATCATCATCCCTCATCGTCGTCACTCATCGTCATCACTCATCATCATCACTCATCATCATCATCCTCATCATCACTCATCATCACTCATCATCATCATCATCACTCATCACTCATCATCATCATCATCACTCATCATCTTCACTCATAATTTTCCTTTGCGTATTTTATAGAACATAGAGCCATAACAGCAACAGGTCCCCCTACAGGAAGCCTGGACAAACATTCACATGCTCTTGTAGCAGTAGTTTCTGTGACAATTTTTTCACATGATGACGTTGCCAGTCTGTGGCGTGATTTTCTCCCATGCTCCGCAGTAGTGGTCCAACAATGGCCAAACTTATAAAGATGAGTGTCTTCAAAAGTATCAACCTTCGCTCAAGATTACTCTTGGTAGAGGTAAAAGTAGAAGAATGATGTTTCTATTTAAGGGAACATCACAGGATTTTAAAGAACAGCAAGCATAACAACTGAAATCATCTAAACTGTCATGAAATTATTCTCTCATATTTTCACTCGTATTTCTGAGCCGAGCCCCCCCCCCCCCCCCCACCCCCCCCCCCCCTGAAGGTGTTTCAGCAAAATCTTAATCAAATAGCTCTATCTGGTTATGTACTTAGAACAATATGTCATACAGGTGCAGACATACACTTCGCTCAGTAGTGATTAAACTAACTATAGCTTTACAGATCAACATGTTTTAAAACCACTTATAATTTAAAGATATAAAATAAATAAAGCTGTTTATAAAAAAAAAGAAGCGACAATATTTATCATCATTCGATGATTTAAACTGAAGCAGGCGCTGTCGGTTCCGACCGGTGTATTGGACTGTACTTCTCTACAGTAGTCAATATCTTCCAAGATGTTATTTTCTTGTAATTTTTTATCACAAGAAAGTCCATCTGCCGGAAGTATTATGTCACTGCCCGTGTCTTAATCTTCAACAAGATTGTCATCCATAGTAAAACACTGAGATTTTTTTTTTATGTTCTCATCAACCGTTTGTTCCATACCTTCGCCGACAAAACGTCTGAGTTTTCACCCTATGCCATCTTGTGCAAATATAATCCCAGTTTATCTTCTACCATCTTGGTCTACCACCAGCCTTGCTTGCGATATGGCAAACGTAACCCGTCTCGATACTTCAGACACCTTACTGTTGGGACGGAAGATGTTTCGCAACGTAAACAAACAACTTCGCTTTGCACATACATAAGCCAACGTTGTTTCAAAACAGGTCAAGCTCTCGGGCAATAGTAACAGTAAGGGAGTGACGAAATAGGACATGATAAGATATCCGTGGCGATGAAAACGTAGTGAATACTGGCGAATTAGCTCGTAAAAGGAACGGCAGAGTAATAATGCAGGAGAGGAGTGACATAGTCACGTGGGCAGCCTCATATTAGTCGGCTTACCCGATATGCCTGAGGGTGTAGTTGTCTTATTCTTTTTGTGTCTCTTCAGATCCCCCCCCCCCCCCCCCCCCCCCCCCCCAGGGGAACTACACGGGTCTGAAACAAATACAACAAGCGCTAAATTATAATTGTGGGCACACATACTAAAGCACCCAGCGAAAAAAAAAAGTGTCGCTACAACGACCACCTAGTCATGAATGAAAGAAGACAGGATTAAAAATAAGCGTTTGAACACATATGTCGGGAGCCACGCTGGTTACCACATTGCCCTGGCGATCGGGTGTTCAAGGTTCAAGCCTGTGCGTGGGAATTTGAAGCAGTGTCATCGACCGGGATTTTGACTGAATAACCTGAACGGCTCCTGAGATAAACCCTCTGTGGATGGGAAGGAGCGAAGCTCCTGACCGGGTTGGAAGAAAAGTCCACAGGCTCCCCAGCCTCGCAATGACATGTCATTGGGCCGAAGGGCTGAAAGCCCAAGTGCCGCTGGTTAACAAACAAAAAAAAAACACACACATATGTCACTTTGTTTAATATTAGATGTCAGTTTGTTTGAACATAAATACTCGTACCAAATTAGTTGAACGTAGATGTCATTTTGCTTGTTCATAAATGTCATTTTGTTTGAACATAAATGTCAGCGTGAAGGGCATGGTGCGTCAATGGGTGCCGGATACATTTCCATAGTCTTAACCGGACCAAGATTTTTGTTTTGTTGTTATTTCTTGAAAGTGATACAGCGTGCAGATAATGAGCTAATAAACGAGGTAGTTATTTTTAAAAGTTTATAAACTTTTCACAACAATATGTTTATAATATAAACGTGCGTTACCGTGTACTGTTTTTTCTGTTTCCTTTTATGAGCAGACAGCCTTATGAATTGTCAGATCTCCATTAGCGGGAGTTGTTTCTTTTTAGACAACTGATGAGTATTTAAGCTATTTTTGGCTCTCACCGGGAGAATACTCGTAATTCTCTAATGTCATACTCAAGTGCATGTCTATGTTCGTGCATGTCAGTGTGTAATTGTCTGTTGGAATGTATGTGTATGTCTGTTTTTTGCCTGTGTGTATGCAGGTGTGTGTGTATGAGAATGTGTGTCCTTATGTAAGTGTGCATGTCTGTGTGTGTTTATGTGCGTATGCCCATGTGTAAGTGTGTATATCTATGTGTATTTATATGTACGTGTGTATATCTTGTGTTTGTCTGTGGGTTTGTTTGTCTGTGTATTTTGTCTTCTTCTTCTTTGATCCTTAGCCGCCGACCGTCAAAGCAGTCTGTGGCCATCACGCCTAGTGGCGTCTTGTAGGGCAACAACAAATTGATTCCACTTTGCTCGGTCGGTGGCCACCCTTCGTACAGTGCCCCAACTCTTGGTTCATTCTTTGCATCTCAGTCTCCACAGTCCTCCGCCAGGTTGTTTTTGGTCGGCCTCTCTTTCGTTTTCCTTCAGGGGTCCAAAGCATAGCTGTTCTTGTGATGGCATCGGGGTCTCTTCTGAGGACATGGCCAACCCAGCTCCAGCGTCTGCCAGCTATGATGGTGTGCATGTCCTCTTGCTTGCTCCGAGTAAGCAGATCTTTGTTGGTGATGGTATTCGGCCAAAAGATTCGGTGAATTTTTCTTAGGCATGTTGTGTGAAAAGAGGACAATTTCGACATTTCCTTCTCTGTAACTCTCCAGCATTCCGCACCATAGAGAAGCACAGAAAGCACACAGCTCTGATATAATCTTAATTTTGTGCTTGTGCTGTACTGAGAGGACTTCCAGATGATGTTTAGGCTAAAAAAGGCTGTTCTTGCCTTATTCATTCTGATGTTGATGTCTTTGCCTGCCCCGCCGTCTGGTTTTACTATGCATCCTAGGTATGTGAAGGTGTCTGTCTGTACCAGTTGCTGATTCCTTACTGATATGGGATCAGGGTTGCCATACTCCTGTGTATTTTGTGCTGTGCATTTAATGTTATCGTATTGATGGCTGCGTCTGTGCTAACAGCCCTCAAAAATGTTGTATGAGTTTGCAGTGTGTGGGGCCTCGTGTCCAGGATTATGTTTCTGAAGAAAGAAGCTGTTAAAGGTGTTAAAAGCAAGTTTGATTGTCATGTTAGTTCACTGTTCGTTTTAGTACCAAGTAACCAGGATGGCATTCTTGTGATGTCTATCACAAATTTCTTGAAGGCTATTGTTACTGCTGATACCAAGTTTCTAGAAGCAATATTAATATTGCAAGTCAAAGCAATGCCGTATTATAATCATGCATGCCCTGTGAAGTGGCCATGTATTAGTTTAACTTTGTTCTTCGATCTATGACAACAGAAACATGTCAAGACAACTTGGTCTGACTATTACCCAACAGTCGATTATCTCTGATAATAGCTCTGTCTGCCCAGATTGTTCATTGTTGGCTAAGGCCGGGTAAATAACATTTTCGTTTCCGGACAAGATGGCGGAAGAATAATTATCCATCTTGAAAGAGATTACTTGTGATAAATTTTGAAGTCGTGAGTGTAAACATGATCGATAATAGACGGAAGCTGGCATATCATACATGGTGATTGTAAACAACACATTTATTTGCGCGATAATTACGCAGGGTATTTTTTCGTTAGAGAAAGGGAAATATACGCATCTTGCATGCTATTGGATAGGCATTAAATGTACAAATACAACATTTCCGATTGGAGCCTTGTCATATAGTAGCAATCTGGATGTGGGCCGAATGTTACCTTATAACTTAGCGCCTTGAGATTTACCGCACTGTGAAATTCAACTGGTCAAGAAGACAGCCAGACAAGCCAGAATAAGGAATATGATTAAGATTCTACTTTAAAGGACCGGACAACGTGTTTGGGCATCTTGTGGACTCATATCCCAGGAAAACTCTATCTTCATTAATACGGAAAGCCCGGAATCCTAGGAACCTGGACACTAAATCATAGTGGGAGTCTATTATAAAGTAACACCCCAGACCACGTGTGAGAGGCATCTTAATCAAGTTGCCTAACTATTTCTCTGAGCCAGATATCAGTCTGTATTCCCAAAGAAATTTGGGGCAAGTTGTACATTTTATAATTCTATATTTTGCATTCTGCTTCTTCTTTGATCCATAACCGTCAACCGTCAAAGCAGCCAGCGGCCATCACGCCTGGTGGTGTTTTGTAGGGCAGCAACAAATTGATTCCACTTTGCTCGGTCGGCAGCCATCCTTCGTACAGTGACCCAACTCTGGTTCATTCTTTGCATCTCGGCCTCTACAGTTCTCCGCCAAGTTGTTTTTGGTCGGCCTCTCCTTCGCTTTCCCTCGGGGGTCCACAGCATAGCTGTTCTTGTGATGGAGTCAGGGTCCCCTCTGAGGACGTGGCCAACCCAACTCCAGCGTCTGCCAGCTATGATGGTGTGCATGTCCTCCTGGTTACCTTATAACTTAGCCCCTTGTGAGTTTAGCGCTCTGTGAAATTCAACTGGTCAAGAAGACAGCCAGACAAGCCAGAAAAAGGAACAGGATTATGATTCTACTTCAAAGGACCAGACAACGTGTTTGGGCATTTTGTGGACTCATATCCCAGGAAAATTATATTTTCATTAATACGGAAAGTCCGGAATCCTATGAACCTGGACACTAAGTCATAGTGGGAGTCTATTATAAATTAACACCCCAGACCACGTGTAAGAGGCATCTTAGTCAAGTTGCCTTAACTATTTCTCTGAGCCAGATATTAGTCTGTATTCCCAAAGAAATTTGGGGTAAGTTGTACATTTTATAATTCTATATTTTGCATTATTAACATGTTAAAATTGCTTGTGGATATTCAAGTCAAACGAGGCTGGCAACCTCATCATCTAGAATGAGCGTTTCATGAACTACCACTGCATGAGCTGGTGCCTGCTTTATGCGGGTTTCTCATACAGAACCAAAAGCAGAGGTAGTCCCAAGTTTGATATGGAGCAGGGAGCGGATGATGACATAAATGAGTTACATACTTATTATATTAACATTTTTAACCAGTATATATGTAAATGTAAACATTTCCAATATAAATGCTATGGATATTTTCCACTCACTGGGAATAATATTAATGCTCAGAGATGGTAAAGTTCTGAGGCAGATGGGATGGTGGAATAAAAAAGGCGGTTGGGGGGGGGGGGGGGGGACACCTCATTTTGTCTCAAGAAACCCAATACTCAGGAGGCTATTTATTCTCTTATTTAATGATGCTAGTCGGTGGTACCAATTGGTGGTGCTAGCTGTGGAACAAGTGAGTGGTAAAAGTGGCCTGCAATCAAAGCTAGACACCTACAGCAGACGAGTCTTAACAGTCGCTGGACCATCTTCGCAATTACCCCACTGTCGTGGAATATTCTAATCCACATATATAAATTATCAGGTAAATATAAAGCCTAACAAATACATTTAATAAAGAAAAGAAAAATGGTAAAAGAACAGTGCTGTCACAATGACTGGACTCGAAATCCCCCTTGTTTTCTGCTTCGTCTGCAAATTGTAACGCTTTCACGTTGATAGTAAAAGCCTACTATATTATTACCCGCTTTCTTCAATGAAATGTGTACTAAACTTGAGATACGCAAACTGATCAATGACCTAAATTTAATATCTCATTCATTCCATTTTATACACGGCGAAACTAAAAGACAGATAAGCAGGAGAGAGAGAGGGGCGAATGAAAACAAGGACACATGCAACACTAAACACGCATTAGATGTTTACGTTTGAAAACATTACAGTACCCAGACAGCACATCTTCGAAACAGGAGGTAGAAGAAATTGCATATTTTGAACGCAGCCACTTAGCTCTTTTAAATTTGTATATTTGGGTTCCTTAGGGCTTGCTGACAAAGAATATGTAAAACGTTACGCAAATAGTCTAGGAATTACCAAATTATAACCAAAATAAAATAGTGGGGGTGCCTGACAGCATGAAATCATTTCTGCTCATAAAATTTTTTTATAACGTGTTTGAAAAAACCTTACGTTACGGAAATAGCCTACCATGTTAACTCCTAATTGATTGGAGCGCAACAAATATAAGACTAAACACGATTGGTCGGGCTATTAATACTATCTTGTGTTGTTTTAAGGAAACAATAGAAGTGTAGTTTTTTGAAAAGATGTGGGAAGACGGGACTTTCGGTTACTATTCACACACCTCACACCTCCATATCTGGGATCAACACTC
>JAMPIV010007463.1:0-47126 GCA_024509875.1 Oreohelix idahoensis | reverse complement strand
TCCTTGCATGATTCTAGAATTCTACACCACTCTCAGTACCATCTTTTAAATATAAGATTGCAAAGCCCTTCTCACTTAGGTCTGATATTTTTTATCTAAGCCGCCCTAATGACATCTTAATTATCCTTATCTCTTCTCCTACAAGGCAACTTCTAGTCAAAGATTTCCACCTTTCAATTTTCTTATAATATTAGCGTATTGTGATTATCCACATTATGTTACTCAAGAACGTTCAAACTATCCAGCCAAATGTATATCGTCACTACCTGATTGAACGTGGAACCATAACCTGTAATAGAAGGTTTATCATTACAACTATAATGCCGGATAACATACATACTTTTCAATCTTAATTTCTACAACTCAAAGTCCATGTTCTCACATATTGCTTTTTTTCATCTCAGCCTCTCTGTCTAATCTTTTGTTCTCTTCCCTGTCTAATCTTTTTGTTCAGCTTCCCCTGTCTAATCTATTTTTTCACGTCCCCTTCTAATCTTTGTGTCACCTTCACTGTCTAATCTTCTAATTCTCTTTTCTAATCTTTTCTCTTCCGCCATAGCTTTTCTTTCTTCTGCAGCTAATCTTTTCTCTTCTGCCATAGCTCTTCTCTCTTCTGCAGCTAATGCTTTGTCATATTGAGCAACAGTCCATTGTTCTAATTGTTGACCAGTCTTATCAAGGGCTTTCCCTTGTGTAATGAAGTATTCTAATGTAGACATGATGTCTAACAATAATACTAATCACCTGAACCAATAATAATACCACAAGTTCTCAATGACTTGATTAATCAGTATACTATCCCAATATCTGTGGGTCACAAGCCTTTAATAAGGTCTTGTAATAGTAATAATAATCAGGTACTGGTTTATACCATAATCCAAGTGCAGTGCACAGGCAATTGTGTCTTATGAAATATACCTATATAAAACATATGTCAACCAACAGAATACATAAAGTACAAATAGGACTGACAATACAAGAACGTTTGCAGAAATCAAAATAAATCAAATAGGGAAATCAATGAAAATAATCACTGAATCTGCAAAGAATAACAACACAAATGACGTCACAATATATGAATATAAATTGTGAATAGAACTGAAAGATAGAAAAGGTTAGACCAACAAATTACAAACAAATCAAAACAAAACTAAAGAACAAAGAAATATTACAAAAATAACAATAATTACAGACTTCACAGCTAACACAAAAGCAACAGTTGTCGCAGCAAATTTTCAATCAAGAAAATTGCACCTATAGAAAACGCCCACAACGGACCCTCTATGACGTGGGATATTCTGTTTGAGGACGCCGCCCAACCTTAAACACAACCCGCTGACATAGAAACTAACATACTATACAAACAAATAACATGTAAACATAAATATATATAAATTATGTGTATGATAGTATGTGTTGCAAAATAGGCTCAGTTTTACAGTAATGGCAAAGTTATTTTTATGAAAATAAACAAACTGCCACTTTATTCAATTAAACATTCTGGCCTTAAATATTAAAGTTCATATATGAAAAACAAGAAGATCCATCGATGAAAATAGGACTTCTTAGTTCACTCATACTGTCTTCCTGTTAACATTGACAAGAATTGATCCCAACTGTTTCTGTGAAACTCTATAATGTCTAATGTAAAAAATGTCAACAACGCTGACCTACATACTGCATTCACCTGACAGGTCACGTGACGAAGTGTTGACAAAGAGCAAACCAATACTGCAAGTG
Source organism: Oreohelix idahoensis (assembly GCA_024509875.1). Classification (NCBI taxonomy): domain Eukaryota; kingdom Metazoa; phylum Mollusca; class Gastropoda; order Stylommatophora; family Oreohelicidae; genus Oreohelix; species Oreohelix idahoensis. Next base: position 45,386 of record JAMPIV010007463.1, on the reverse strand, counting down.
TGTCGTATCAGCCACAGGAAACGGTCTGGTATCGGTAATCTGTTGACTTCTGAACTTCTGCGAGGTCAAACCCAGAAAGCTGGTCCACCAGTTGATAAAGTTGATAAAGTTGGATTTTTATTCCCGTTAATGATATCCACCAAAAGATAGATATAAGTGGATGGAAGCAGACATCATCATCATCATCGTTGATAAGATCTCTATGGTGTTGTTTGCTCCACTGTAGTGTATGGAATGTCAACTTGACCTACGCAGTGGTGTGTAGACATGGATTGAGTGTATAATGTGCGAATGATGATAAAGGTTCGTGGTGTTGACAAAAAATGTTCTTTTCTCACACTCATGTATGGCTGGAAGTCATCGACACCAACGACTGTGTACCTTTTTCTAAAGTTTAATTGGACGTACACACTCGACAGCACAGATAGTGACAAATCACAGGTTGCCATAATACATCATAGTACAGTGGATAAATGGTCTTGCAATGTTACATGGGCACTCATGTAGAATAAGTGTATAATGGACTGTCAGTAGCCAAGCACTCAGTATCGCCCATACATATATATCATCTGACTTCACTGACTGAGCACGTCAGCTTATAAACAATATTTCAGATGGCTTCTAAACCTAATCTCGTCTAGCGACGATTCTTCAACATAATGTTCAGCACATATTTTTTTCCATATATAATATTGAACCGCTAGCAATGGGTTCTCATGTGTAGCAGTGATCTCTGGACTGATCAAGCGATAATACGGGCATCCCTTTTCTCTTCTTGAAAGTCACTACATGTTTTGGTTCCAAGATGGCTTCACTCGTGAGCTGTCACTCACGTTTGGATACAGATAATGAATCTGTCCTAAAGTTAGTCATTCATAAAACATTTCATTGCTCTGTAGATTTGATCATGAACAATTGACTGCAATCTACAGGATATAGTGCTGCTAGGAATCGAAGTCGTTTTCATCGAGTCAAATATATTCTCTTAGACATTCAAATCGTAACTATCGAAAATGGTGGCTTCGATCGAGAGTTCATAAGAGTATCTTTGATTACCTTGGTATAGGAATATGAAACTGCCATTCCTTGGCAATACGACTAAACACTGGGGTAAAGCATACACGATAGGTTTAGACACTATCACCTTCCCCACACAAATACTGAGATCACTTTTTCCCCGGCGACAGGCCGACATGGAAAACACACAGTCCCTATCAGGACGAAGCCAAATCACACCACACTCTAGCGACACATCCGCCGAATAGCCTTCGACCTCTCTAGAGACAACAGAACATATAGTTCGACTTAGATATGTAAAGATATACAGATATAAGACAGACTCGTCCTACTCAGACAAACAATACACATAAATTCAGGCCATAGATATTCTGAAGCAAGAACAATCTATTATTACCCAAACAACGAATAAATCGCAGTAAAATGGATTTATCCGCGGAGTTTGATCGAAAGAGCCGACACAACTTTCAAGGGAAAGTAACACAATAATGACTTTTCCCTTAAGCACTATTTTGCTTTCAAAATATTTGCGAAAACTATGATCTAAATGAAATTCATAGCATGAGGGTCAAAGTAGGATCCCTGCACTTGCAAGTGCTGGCATCTCAGTGGCAAAGGGAATAGCACCATTTTTCAGGAGCATGGCTTTTGAACTAACTCAAACTACCTTAGTCGAAACTCATTTCACTCTTGAAAAAAATATCTCATGTCTCCTCCTATTTCTCTGCTTCCCTCTGTAATCACTTGTCTTCTGCTTCCCCTCTCTGCAGCCAATTCGCATTGTCTTCCCTTTTTCAGACAGCTTGCAAATTTCTTCCTCTTGCTTCCTTTCTGCAAGCCAATTGTAAACAAAAATACAAATAAATTCTTGCCTCTAATGCCCATAGCCTCTTTTTCAGCCTCAATCTGCAACCTCTCTTAATTTCTTTTTCAGCCACTTAACTTCTTTCAGCTGTCCTTTTCTAGGGGATCTTTCGTTTCTAAAAGTTTTTCTTTCTTCTTCTGCTTCAAAATTTTATTTTTCACGTTCAATATATTTGTCACATTACAATAGTGACATTAAGCATCATATCTTGCCCGGTACCATTCCTAAAAGCTTTAGCAGCATGCAATAGCAAGCAGATCGAAATTTTGCCGGTCGGGGCCATGTTCTAACACTGGCTAATTTATACAATTGTCTAAGTAAATAAGTCAATCTATCTAATTATCTTAGGACAACCACAAGCACTGAGAGCTCAAACCTTATTTATTTTCACCAAGAAATAAAATTTTATAATTTTTTTTTATTCCCTTGGGTGAAGTATTGTAGAAGATTACCCCCAAATATATAATAGAAAGATTCAAAATCCCGTGCGACGAGCCCCCAATATATTGGTTAACGGGATGAAGTATAAATACATATATAGGGTCGACTTCAGTGTACCTCTACGGAGATCAGCTGTGAAGTTATCTTATATTTCTAATAAGTGTGACTAGTGTATGACAGATGACCTTATGTTTGGATACCACATTTATCCTCCAAGTCATAGCTTGATATTCTGGTATATTGTGATTACGTTAATCCTCTAGGGTTATAATTAGTGATGACTGTTTGTTTCACCTCGTTCATCCCTGTCAACAATAAACTATTTAATTTAGATCCACACAATACTTTACAACAACTGTGGATACTCAATGTACGGTTGAGAACACGACTATAAGACTACTTTAAGAGTCAATGTCAACTTTTAAAAACTATGTATTAATTCGCTGATAATATTTGATATCCTGATTCATACTACTAAGGGTTAACCAGAATCACAAATCAAATGTTTAACAAGTTGTATGTACACAATTTATAGATATGATCTTTGTATTGAACAGATATTTATGATTATTTATCGTATATGTCAGTGTAAGTTGTGATGTTTGTACTATGAAGTACATACTGGGCTTTTTTCAAGCTAGGTGGTTGTTTTTGTCATCATGAGAGAGTTCAGTGTTAGTTTCTGGTGGAAATAGTACTTGGAAAATTCACAGGTTCCTGTCATTTGAAAACAAATAATTGTCCCTCTTGGATTTAATATTCAGTCAATTTTAGAGGGGAGGGGGGGGGTACACAAGACATGGAGCTGCTCTGGCCAACGTTCTTTAACTTCTGGGTGGGGCGCAGGAGGTATACATGTTCTCCAATGCTCGCTTGCTTCACCGTTTCCTCGTTGAGAAACAAATACTGGTCCGCTATCTTGATCCAAGGGAGTATGCTACCAGCCTCTGGATTCAGCAAATAACTCAGACCAGGTCTGCCATCAATACGTTTGGTACCACGGTCCCTGAAACAAGAAGGTTTGTACATCCTACTTCAAACTAATTTATACCCATCTATTTCCACAACTGACGCACAATCACATAACAAACACCGAGTTCAGCCTGTAGGCCAACTGTTAACTTCTCCATTGTAAACATATCATTCACAGTAATTTCTCTCCCTAATGGTTTACCCAACCCTCTCAATCCAGCATTATTTCCTCTTCTATTCAATAACCATAGGTGTCATAGTTACCTATTTGGCTTCCCATGCAGATTATACCATCCTCTCCGACAAGTTTTATTCAATGGTGAGAGCCCATATCGAGGTTTTGCCTCTGTTTATTTGTTAACAGAACCACACACACATCAAGACATTAAATTATCAATTTCACATTCAATTTCATAACTAGTATCAAATAGGTCTAGCCTTACCACAATTCATGGATAATATATAAAAACTAATACGTTGGACTGGCGATGAGTTTTTGGCACCACATTGCCGATCTGCCTCGGTCCCAGGATTTTATTCCTAGAAAAATTTAATCAGCTGGATTCTCCAACGCACCAGTGCTTTTACCATTGATTTCCTCAAAAAACCTCAAACTGAACTGACGCTCCTAATTGACTACCCCATCAACTGGTATAAGCCAATTGAGACAATGTGTACGTAAAAGCTTTTGAAAAAAAATTTACCCTTCCTACTTTTCTCTTAACAACCAAAATAAAGTATTTCCCCCAGCAGTCTCACTAAACATAAGTTTCGCCTTACATATAAGACCTTCTACTAGCCCCCCTCAAATAGGATTTAATAAGTCGGAATTTACACATTAGTGCAATGTATCCCCATAACAGCAATCCTAACATAACAAATATGGAACTCTGGTGCTGTAAGACCAACCACCCCTATAAACGATTTTGGCTTTATAATTTTTAATTACACTAGACTATGAGCATAAGGGGGACTTAACATATAGTTGCTTTGTCAGCAAGTCCTAAGGCACCCAGTAATATATAAATTTAAGGGAGCAAGTGGCTATTCCGTTCAAAATATGTATTCTAGGATAGTCCGTGTAATTTGTTTTTTTTTTTTTTTTATCGATTTAGAAACCCCATACTGTCTTGCCTTTTTCAACTGTTCTGTCATAAAAGTCAGATTTCAACGTAAAACATTATTGTTGTCATGTTTCCTAATAAGCATTAAAAACATTTTTAAAAAAAACCAAACGTGTATTGGTAGTTTTTTTTAGTCACTAGTTTTATTTGAAAAAAAGTTAGAAAGCTTTTTTTCCCACACCCCCATAACGGCGTGGGATTGGCGTTTACGATTAATCGCGAACTGTGTTAGTTATTGCATACGTTGCCTCCCACATCTCTCTATCTCTCTCTTATAAACCCGACTTCAGTTTTTTAATTACGCAGTGTTGAGAGTATTGACATTAATGCTAGTATTTTATCTAGGTCATTAAAAACAATGTGCGTATCTCCAAGGCTTTAACCCCAATCATCCCCCAGAATACAGTACACGTTTTTCCATTTTTATAAAACGCGTGTATGCTGGCCCCCCTAGGCTTTACCGGCCCCTCAAAGTAATTAACGTGCGCCAAAGTCGAATACAATAATGCAGGTCCGATGTAGAAAAAGGGGTGTTTTTTGTACGCCATTGTGACAGCACAGGTTCTTTACCATTCGTCTTTCCTTTTATTTGAATTATGTCGTTAGGCTTTTACATTTACTTTTTAATTTAAACCCATATGGATTTGGTAATGTTTCACGACAATGACCATAAGAAAATACTTGGCTCAGGACTAAATTTAAAGTTAAAAAAAATTGTAAATCTTTAATATTAAACCCAGTGTTAAGTTACTTGATTATAGAGTTTAGTATTAGACATATAGTGTTTATATGTTGTGTGTCTTTTATTTTAATTACCTGCACACACATTTCAGTACCCTAGACATTGAACGTAGCTAACCATACATAATAGTAGAATAAGTCTGTTTGAGGTCATTATGTAGGTATGCAGAAAGGTAATCCTGAAAAACTCACATAAATTTTTAGCTTCAGGGACCTTCACAGCTGACCTCATACAGTACACTAGTTTAACATAGCAACCGCAACTTAATTACCATCAAAACAACCACACACCCACCCACCCACCCACCCACCCACCCACCCACCCACCCGTTCGTCCGTCCGTTCGTCCGTCCGTCCATCCATCCATCCATCCATCCATCCATCCATCCATCCATCCATCCATCCATCCATCCATCCATCCATCTATCTATCTATCTATCTATCTATCTATCTATCTATCTATCTATCTATCTATCTATCTATCTATCTATCTATCTATCTATCTATCTTCGAGGGGCATTCAGAAAGTAATGCACCACATCGTTTTTCTCATGAGCTGTTTATTCAAAAAGCATGAAATTTATACACAATATACATGGATATGTCATGTAAACATCGGTATTATTCAACATAATCCCCATCAACTTGTACGGCTTTATGCCATCGCGAAACAAGTGCATGTATTCCTAGCCCGTACCAGATTTTGTCTTGATCATGTAGCCATTTCTTCGCTGCATGAATCACTCCTTCATCATCTTCAAACCTTGTCCCACGGAGTGCATCTTTAAGTGGACCAAATAGATGAAAATCAGAGGGTGCCAAATCGGGACTATAGGGTGGATGGGGTAGTACAGTCCAACCCAATTTGGTGATTGCTTCCCGTGTTGCCAGACTTGTGTGAGGTCGCGCATTGTCGTGAAGGAGAAGCAGGTCTGCTGGATTCTTGTGCGGCCGAACTCTGCGAAAACGTTGATTGAAGTTTTTTCAATGTCTTAATGTAAGCTTGCGAATTGATTGTCTCTCCTCTTGGCATAACGCCACAAGAATCACACCTTCAATGTCCCAAAAGACAGTGATCATGACCTTTCCAGCTGAAGGAATTGTCTTGAATTTCTTTCTTCGTGGTGATTGCGGATGATGCCACTCCATTGACTGTCTTTTTGTCTCAGGTTCAAAATGATGTGCCCAGGTTTCGTCACCTGTAACGATCTTAGCCAAAAAGTTCTCTCCATCAGCATTGAAACGCTCCAACAATTCAGAAGAAATTGCTTTCCTTTGCAATCGGTGGTCATTTGTGAGACTTCGCGGAACCCATCTTGCGCAAACCTTAGAAAATCCGAGAGTTTTTATAACTGCATTTGCACTACCAAAGCTGACTGACAGCTGTAAGGCCAATTGTTGAGTAGTGATTCGCCTATCAGTAAGAATAATGCCCTCAGCGCATTTCAACGTTTCTGCGTTGGTGGCTGTGGCAGGACGTCCACAGCGCGGCCGATCAAGCAGTGTCGACTGCAAAACTTCCATAAATATCACATTGATGCTTGTGAATGTTCACAACAGTTTCCTTCTCTGCAACGAGAAATTCTATCACAATTCGCTGCTTATAACGCAAGTTGCTAACACGCTCCATTTCAACGGTTTAGGGCAGCCGTATTGTTTGGCCGGTTGCGGTGCAATTTGGTGCACACAATTGGCACATGCCATATTTGAAGTGTGCAAAATTTCAAGCTTCTATCTTCATTATTAGCTGAGAAAAACGATGTAGAGCATTACTTTCTGAACGCCCCTCGTATCTATCTATCTATACATACACATAAGAAAAATAATTTCATATCTTTCCAACTTATATTTAGCACTTTTTTCATAGTCATACAGGTGATATAGATGACATAACTGCTAGCGACGACATATAACATCTGCCTGTAGTAAAAGGAGAATAGTGATTGCAACAGCAACAGAGTAAAAGAAATAGAACTATGAAAATTGTAACATGTTAGATTGTTCTATTTATAAATACAATGATACTCATTTATGGTAATAATGATTCATGTTTAGGACATGGCAAAGGCGACAGTAATAAATATAAATTAAAATGCTGTAGTGACTGTAACACGAGATGATTTTTACTACGCGATAAAAAGTGGATGCTTACCGTAAGTGTAAATGTCATGACGTCATTCAAATCAGGATCCTCCGACGTGATTTGTGAATATACTGCAGTGTTGCTGGCTTGATTCTGTTAAAACAGAAAGTTGAAAAAGAAGCTCTGTCCCATTCAATCGTTTACATTCATACAATCTGTATATACTAAAACGTAGTACTGTTTAAAACTGCCAACGTCACATTTTCAGTATTTCGTGGAAGGACAAAGTGACAAATATCAAGGTGCTGTCACGCGCTAGCCTTCAAATCTACACTGCTTAGGCAGCGCAAATTACGCTGGCTTGGCCATGTCCGCCGCATGGAAGATTGCCGCATTCCAAAAGATATTTTCTACGGACAACTGGCACATGGCAAAATAACAGCCAGATGACCGCAGCTGACGTTCAAAGATGTGTACACGAAAGACTTGAAGGCACTGTACATATATCCAGCAACCTGGAAGGACTAAACTGCCGATCGCACCAAGTGGAGATTTTCCCTACAATGCAGCTTCGAATTGGGCGAAAAGAAGTTTTTACAATAAGCAGAAGAAAAAGGAACACGAGGCCAAAAAAAAAAAAAAAAATTATAATTTATAAAACTTAAGAGATCCACACAAAGTGCTTTTTTGTACATTAAAAAATGTTCTTTGGCATATCCCCCCAAAAATACTGCATTTTGAAAATTCAGCTTTTATATTCTTTAGAAGGCTAGTGTAATGTAAGCCCCGTGTAGTTGGGGGGTCTGAAGAGAACAATAATGAATAGGGCTACAGCATCTTCAGGCATGCCGTAAAAGGCAACTGATATGAGGTTGTGCATGGTGCTGGCAACCTCATCGTGTAAAACAGATTGCCACAAAAACTACCGCGGTAAGCGCAGGTTACTGCAAGTTGCAAACTGTTGTTTCAAAGGTACCAGCTGCAGGGGTGGCTCCAGGCTTCATAAGGAGAAGGAAAATGTGATGAACGAGTGCAGTGTAATGGCACCCACCATCACACAAGCAGGACAGCATTTTCAGTAATGGAACTACAGAATATACAAATGTCACTGTGATGAATTCACCTCTGTCTTACCCCTCTCCTCAAATTTCAATCCTTCCTACTTTTAGATAAAACGTATTTTACCAGGGCAATACAAATATAACTTAAGATAAAATGGTCAAATGTGTGGTTTTTCCTGCTAACATATTTGAAAAAGCGGTACCAATCCTCATAAATACAGGTACCCACCCGTCTCCCTTAATGACAAAACGATAGCCTCTTGCAAAAACACTGCAAACACTAGACACAGATGTTTAAGTATAACCACAATGCTTTGCAGTCATTTTGATAAAACCACACACACATTCCAGACGCATTTCCGGTCGGCGAGTTTTTTCTTCTTCTGATGAAATACTAACATGCGGCAAATCACGTCGTGTTTCAAGGACACAGGCGGGTTAAGGGGGGAGAAAAGAAAAAAAAAAATTTACTTGCTTGTTTGAGATTCAAATCTAACTCTAGGAAAGGGGGAGCGTAAGGCGTTTGTCAATTTTAGCAAACACTCGTTTGATATAAAATACGATTAACGTTTTGAAGGAGAGAATGGATGGTGTTGAAGATAATATCCTTCTTCTTCTTTTAAAATAACTTAGATGAATTTTAAAATACGTAGTTCATAAAAATGGTGGTATATTACAAGAAAACCATACATATGAGGAAAAACATACTATTGCTAATCCTGATAAAGACACAAATAAAACTTAGTTAGAACTGTAGATAATGATGAGCTGAATAAGAAAAACTCTCTCTTTTTAACATAGCTCCATAAATAACAGAAATATGATAGAAAAATAGAAAAGGATAGACATATTGGTAAACGCAAAACTGACTCAGGTTTGAAAATCTTCGCCCAAGTCAAATATGTTTTGACTTGAATTCATTGGTCACTCCCACTAGCATATGAAAGGGAAAGGGGGGGGGGGGAAGGGGGGTAAAAGCTGCAGATTTGCAGACAACGTTTTGATACACACACACAACTTTAGTTGGGATTTTCAAATTAAAGTCAAGTATATTGGACGCGGTGTCCCATTGGTTGATAGAAATAATATTGGCAAAAGAATTCAAAGCTCGTGGCCATTTGAACTAAAGTTATCCCTACAGTAGAGATGAGAGCAGACTGTTGCTTTTAAACAAGAAAGCTTGCAGCCTGGACAGCGGCAAAACTGAAATGTGCCATAATTTATGCCAAGTCATCTTTATTGTGCTAATATTTCATTGAATTTGCGGTAAGAGAAATGTTTTATTGACATTATTATAAGTTTGGGATGTACGACTTAGCCAATTTTGGAAGCTTATGACATCCTAGGGAGCAATCCATGCCGGAAGCAGTTAACAAACGACATGGAAGCAGATTGCATTTTGATCTTTGTTTATTGCCATAATTAAATAGTATTACAAGCCTCAGTGTTCAAGGAACACTTGAAAACATGCCTAGGGTACTTACAACAGTAAATCTTAGGAACAAGATTATATATTCCATCTGAATGTATGGAAGTAAAAAGTTTAAATCCAGTGGCGTAACTACCATATGGAAAAAGAGAATGTAATCAAAGTGTACAATGAGCTCAACTGAATTCGGGCTGGTGCATTTGTTGCACACGAGGCTGACCCCAATAATATTGAATATGGGTAGTTATGGAAAGTCTCAAGCAGCATCTACAGGGAGGGATGTCCTTTTTTGTTGTTGCAGGGTTTCATTGCCTGTTACAACAGTGACAGGAAACCTAGGTAAACTGTTTCTGAAGCAAGTGAACGCCTCAGTCTACAAAGTTCAAATGTATAACATCCAATGCCTACCATTACAGGTGACAACGTTTCGTATAGGCCAATCTCGACAACTCACCCAGATTAATTAAAGTTCCAAACAAACATTACCCAATCAGTGGGGTGTGATGACAACCACACAGCCCTGCCCAAATTGGACTCCATTCGTAATATCACAAGTAGTATTTTCATTGAATATAAATCTCCAAAGACAGTCCAAGTATTTTACGCAAGATAGAAACATTTCTTTAGTTATTTTAAATAGTGTGAATATATTATATATATTATCTATATAATTTCTTCATTTTAAATATTCCTGTCTCAAAGAAGTAAGGGACAGGAAAATAAATTGGTAACATACGATTTTGATAACTAAAAACCACTGTCTTCTTTAAAAATTTCATTTTATTGAATTTCAATTGTGTTTAAAATTGTTATTACAACCCACACATCCATCAACCCTAGACACGTAGCCAATAACACATAATAAGTAATAAGTTAAAATAATTCGAAGAGTGAGATCATAATGGTGGTAGCAGAAAGGTACTCTGAAAAACAATCATACACCAAACTTTTAACTTCAGAGACCTCCCCAAGATGACCTCCACTCTGAAACAATAGTATAGTTATCAGTTGTAACATCAAAACCCAACCACAGGTCACAGGCAAACATAATTTTGTCCTTCTACTGTCTGGCGCATCATCAGAGGATGCCCCTAGAGGAATCAGATCGGGCAGCAATATCTACTCTGGAACATCTGGGAATACGCAGATGAGATTGCACTCACTCACATCAACGCATCCCAGGGAAAAAAAACAGACTGAAATAACTAACCAACAGGTGGTACACCAAACATTAATCTCAAGGACAAACAAAAATAATGCACACTCAGTATAAAAAATCATGCGCATATATACATCAGGGACCAAAAGCTAGAAAAACACTATTTTAGGAAGCTTAGTAACACCAGATGTCGGACAAGCAAAGACATCACTTAATTAAATGAAACCAAAGCCAGAATGGTCCGTTGCCAATGTAAACAACATCTGGGCATCTTCCATGTATCAGTCTCGTACTTCTGACGGTGCCGAATGCTGGAGAGTAACCAGAAAAGGAAATGTCCAAAACAGTCCTCCTTTTCCGCACATTCTGCCTGTGACGACTGGCCCCAATCTTCTCCCCCTTCGTTTAATTTACGAGATCACCAATTTTTTTTTCCTTTTATCATCAATGCAGGAACGAAAAAAGCCGTAAAAATACGCGAGCCAAAGTTTTCTCCTCATTGGTAAATATTCCCCTAGCGTCAGTTAATATTTTTAGATTAATGGAAGTCATTCTAAACCTACCTCAGTGCCTTAAAACGGTTTAGAACCCCCTAGCGCTCGACCATGAAATAGGAGCAGACTATTTGTAGCAAATAAAATGATTTGCTGGGGAGGTTATTATGGTATCCTAACAAAGAATGAACATAAGTGTATGGCAGTAACCGCTGCGAGGTCAAGAAAATGTAGGTCCCTGATTCTATAAATGATCATGAATGAATTGTGTACAGGAACCTAACGCAACTCTCCTAGATCTCACACGGTCCTCTCTGTTGCTTCTAGTGTAGTGTGTTTGATGTAGCCTATTGTCCTAGGGGAGAAACATGAGATGATATACACAACACACAAACACTTTACTTTCTATGAGAAGTTAATAAAACAGGTGTTAAAGTTTTCTTTTGAACTGACATATTACAATGTAAATCTGCCTGTCCAGTTATTTCTAGTGACAGGTCATTGAAAATAAGGACAAGATAGTTTACAGAAAGAGGAAAATAAAACACTGGACTTTCTGTCCACACAACAAAATCAAGATATATTTTTCAACTGAAGAACAGTTCAAACAAGCTACTACTGTAATCCTATAAAGGGAGATTCACTGTGTATGAGGTGCTGTTGTGTCATCATACCCTTTGAAATTCCCTGAATATTCATAGGACAAACTCAGTGAATGTTACTTTATTACAAAATATGTCAGATGTACCCAAATGTAAAGCACATCACCTGGGGTTTATTTATAAGATAAATTCTCTCCTGGAAGATGCAGCCTCTTTAACTCGTTCAAGACTCCTCGGTGTTCTTATAATAGTAGAGAATGACTGGATGGAGGCCTTGAGGGCTGTTTTTCACATTTCAGCTGGACTTCCTGCCAACAGTCGGTAAACACGGAATAAAACGCTTGGAACAAAAGGAATACCCAGGCTTTACATCTACCTCACTGATGATTATTTAAATATTTTCCTACAGAATATGGGTCCAGCCTTGCGTGCCGTACATGTGCACAAACCTCTATCCCTACTTTGTTTGACTCCCTCCTTGCTGTGACCATACACACCTCAGGTCCCTATGGCAGATTAACGCCTCACTACCTTTTTACATCTTTTCCCTCAATACAATAATGTGGGGTAACCACATTTCCGTTGCGTTATGATTTTCTCTTTTCTTTTTTATATTATAAATGCTTCAGGCAATGTAAATATTGTTTCATGAGAACAGGGGAGGGGGAGGCCTTACTACTATAAATAATATAACAGCATAATCATGACAACATCCATCAATGAGATACAGTATAAGATGTGGACGCAACGAATGTCCTTCTACCGAATGTTCTTCATTGTTCCCTCATAATTCAATACCCAATTTTGGTTTGCTGTGGAAGTAAACAGAACAATTCATACAGCGTGCTTACCACAATTTCAAGAAATAATAAACAAAAGATGCAGACTTGCAAAGCAATGGCCGCAGTTTCACTCTGCACTGGTTTCAGGCTGGGAAATATTTATATTACTTTAAATTTACCACAGCGGAGACTCAGCAGAATGTTTAATGTAATGTATTTTAGACAACTGGCAATTGAATAAGGAAAACCCCGTTGCTAATAATGGGTACCAACTAGCCAATCAGAAAGCTGGCGACTACCAGATTTCAAAATGCAGTTTTGAAAAACAAAAAAAACCAATTCCAAACTAACAACCGCGTCTGCTATTTTAAATTGGGCTTAGCCTATGTTAGTTGCCATTACAACAACAATGTTTTCCGTTGAGAAACAAATTTACTATCCCCCCCCCCCCCCCCCCCCTTCCACCCTTAACTCCGCTGTCTCAAGCAATTTGAATAATCACCTCAATGCCTCTTTCTACGCCATCGTCCCTTTAACGTAATGAAACATTCAAGTAAGGAAGACTGTCTGTCTGGTCTACGTCTTGACATTTATTTTATCTTCAAACTTCACTAATACGGGGCTATCATATTATTTAAACATATTCTGCTGAGGGATCTCAGCTATCTTATCATATAAGTTTTATGTTTCCAGTGTCCTAGTAATCAAGAGTTTAATTTTGTCACTGTTTCGTTTCGACTAATAATAATTACACAAGACCCCATTTCCTCTTTCTCCTATCCCGCTTATCTATATGATTCAACTACTACTTGTATTGTGACGCCAGTAATACGTCTACAAACGAGTGGGACATACTGTCCGTGGTGTTTGCCCTCCAGACTTGCCGCCGCGTGTATATACGCATCAGGCAAATGTGGCAGCAAATCGGGTTTAGACGTGGGCGGGTTAACACGTTTGTTTTTATGATTTGTATTTTATTCGTGTTTCACTACCAAATTTTAAGACTTACTACTGATTTTAACTTTAAAAAACAAAATATTAACGTTAATTCGAGAGAGTATTGGCGGCGCTCTTCCGCAATTAGTTAATTTTATCGGTTAAGGGAGCGCCGTGTATGCAGCAGATCTTCCAAGTTTAAAACATTGGTAGTCACGTGGGAGAAACCGAAACTGCAACGCGTTGAATATTATTTATCTATAGCTTTTTTTCGCACTGCACAAAAGGCAGTGGCGGCGTGTGAGAGCAATTCCCAGACACAATCGGCGGGTTTTTTTTTATTGTTGTTTTTAGTACTAAAAATCCATAAAATGATAATATCATCCTCGCAGATTTTACCACACACCTCCCCTCTTATGTAACATGCATCACTATGCAGGTTGTTATCTGCGAATAAACTTAGCTCTATGAAGCTATCGTTTCCTGATTTTCATCACATGATTCTGCTTAAAAAGTCGGCACCCACATTCGTCGACCCGGATATAATCTAACCGGAAATGAGTATGGGCTGCATAATAAAGACCATCTCAATAATCTGGAATTTCATGCATTGGCTTGTTGACAGGAACAAAAAGGTGAATGATCGTTTGGACAACTAATGTCCTGCCATATAAATAAATCTGAAATTCGTTATAGACCATATCAAACGAGACATCCATTTTCACGTTTGAATAATTTTTTCCGCTTGTTCAACTTGCGCTAGCATAACGACTGTTTCAATTCCCCCATCTGGTGAGGAAGACCTTTGCAACAATGTACACCTAGGCCCACATAGCTTGCGTCACTTCTCACAATAAATTCTGAGTTAAATCCAGGCAATTGCAATACGGCCTGCTTGAAGTTTTTCCCTTCAACTCTTGTAAACAATTCGCACTGACAGACCAACATTATTTTAATCAGTTGACCTTTACAAGTTAAATCTTCAGCGAGCACATATTGAGTTAAAATTTTTAATGTACTTTGGAAAAACCACACAACTGACACAAAGATCGCACGTCTTTCTTTAGTTTGGGACGAGGAGCTTTTTTCAATTTTTCCAGATTCTGGGATCAGGTCCAAGCTACCCTATGCACAGTATGTACCAAGAATTTTCCAACTCTTTACAACTATACAACATTTTGTTGGCCTGGCGGGTTAATTAGCCTCTCTGAGTCTATCTAACAGCATATTCAAAGAGGTATACTTTTCCTCAATGTTTCCGTACAATGAGATATCGTCCAGAAATATCGAAATACATGGAATTTTTCAGGGGGTCCAACAATTTTCGCATCATCCTTGAAAACACAACTCGGACATTGTTCCAAAACCCAACGGCAACATGGAGAAACTCATAATGGCATTCAGTTTTTCCCTGTAATCTATGCACAGTCCCTGTGTGTTCCCCAGACGGTTTTCTCAACAAAACGACACTAGAACTAAAAAGATGATTCACTGTGCGAAATAATCCCCTCCTTCAACAAATACTCTATTTCTTCCTTCAATGCCTTCTCCTTCGCGAACGGAATAGAATAGGCTCTCATACAGATTGGGTTTGAGTCTACCAGTTTCATGTCATACTGTAGCAAATTTGTATGGCCTGGTTTATCTGTTTAATACATCTGTATGTTCCTCCAGAACCTGTTGAACTCTCTCCCTCTGGTTTTTAGGCAGGTGCTTACTGACTTTTACCTGTGCTGCTGTTTCACAAGGATGTAATGGGTATTCATGTGAGGTGAGTGGTTCTTTTTGCATCTGGGTTGCAATAGCCAAGGTCAATAAGGGGGTGCTTTCCTGGAGTGGTCTGTCCAGATACTTCTTTAACAGGTTTACATGATAAACTTTCTCCTTCCCCTTTTTTTGTCAATTTTATAGTTTGTTCTAGACACCTTCTCTAGAACCGTATATGGACCTTGCCAACCAATTTGTAATTTATTCTGGCTTCCGGGTAGTAGAAGCAGCACCTTCTCTCCGACTGCCAGTTCCCTGTCCTTTGCATTCCTATTAAAATATGCTGCATGTTTCTTCCTGGCTTGTTTCAAATTATCATTTGCCAGTTTCCATCCAGCTTTCAAACGAGTGGTCAGTTCGTTCACATATTTATATGATGAGGTAACAGTCTCTTCCGCCTTCTCATCTGTCCAGGTCCTTAATAAAGCTTCTAATGGACCTTTTATTGGCCTCCAAAATAGCAGAGTTGCGGGAGCCATCCCGGTTGAACTATGTGGTACCTCCCGATACGCAAACAATGCGGCGGGCAGGAATTGATCCCACAGATCCGGTTTTTCGTGTGCCAGCTTTCTCAGGATAGAAATGAGAGTCCCGTTGAACCTCTCTACCTGGCCGTTCCCTTGTGGATGGTACGGACTACAATGAAAGTGCCTGGCTTGAAATAGCTTAAAAACTTCTTCCGTTAGTTTCCCCTTGAACTGAGAACCATTATCCGTCAAGATTTGATGCGGGAATCCTAATCGGGTAAATATTGTAAGTAGTGCCTCTGCTACATGTTTTGAATCAATTGATGGCAGGGCTACCGCCTCTCCCCACATAGAACAAGTGTCCACCAGAGTAAGGATGTAACTGTTCCTCCTCTTGGTCCGAGTGAGAGGTCCTACAATATCCACTGCAACCCTCTCAAAAGGTGTTCCCACTATGGGCATTTCCCCTAGAGTTGCAGGAGCAGTCCAGTGCTTTGGAGCTACCCTTTGACATTCTGGGCAGTATTTGACATATCTTTTTATATCCTCCGTTATCCCTGGCCAGAAGTAATGACAAGCTATACGCTGTCCTGTGGCGCTGATCCCCATGTGACCACTGAAGGGAATCGCATGCCCGAGTTCCATCACTTTATCTCTATATGAATTGGGAAGAACCAGCTGGTTGTGACCATTTGTTCCAGTTCCGGCCTTCCTGTATAAGAGTTTGTTCTTCATGAAATATTCCCCCTTGCTCGGAGGTGTGTGGCATTTGGGCAATTTTTTAAAACAGGGCTTGAGTGTCCTATCCTCAGCCTGCGCCTTCCTCATCTCCTCTGGATGAGCATTTATAGGTTCACCTTCTTCCTCCTTCTTCTGTGACCTGGTCTGCACTGTCGCCATGATCACAGGTTTCTCGGGATTCCCCAAGAAGACGTATCTACACCCCAATATCAGAGGGTAGATTGGTTCATCTATCACTGCTGCTCTGATTTCTCCTTCCACATAGCGAGTTTTCACCGTTATCCTTGCGATGGGAAGTGTCATGAGTGGTATGACCTTAGTCGCCCCTTGTATTTCCACTGTTTCTGTGGTATACTGACTTGGGTCCACTAGGCTAGACTTCACAACTGAATCATAATCCAAACCTGTATCATAAAGGCACCTTATGGTGACCCCATTACAAATAACATCCTCACAAACTGGGGGGGTGATAAGGTTCCTGTTGTCCCTTAGGATTAACCTTTAATCTTTGCGTCCCCGACTTCATTGCAGCAATGTTTGAAGGTTTCCTTCTACAAAATTCGGTGTTATGGTTATCCTTCTTGCACCATTTACACCATCTTTTCCTTGGTTCAACGGTTTTCTTTCATTGAACTTTTGGTCATTGAACTGTGAGTTTCTGTCGCGATAGTCATTTCTTGGCCGCTCAAAGTTTGTCCTACCTTTATTTCCCTGCTCTCTATTATCAAATTTATTAAATTGCTGTGGAGCTTTAAAATTGTCTATGTGCTTCTTTTTAGCACCACTTACCTCTGCCTGAGCTGCCTGATACCTCTCAGCAACATTTAAAATTTCCCCCAACTTCTCTGCACCTTGTTCCATGAGAAATTTTCTCATGTCTGGAGCCATGGACTCTCTCAATTGCTCAATCATGATCATTTCTTTAAGATCTTGGGTCTTCCCCAGAGCCGTCCATTTCTCCAAATAGGTTTCTAGTCCGTTGCGGAGAACTGGGGATAGGGTCTCACCCAGACAGACAGCCTGGCATTTCCTAAATTGTTTCTTACGCTAAAAAATCTCCATTCTTCTCGTACATTTAACAACAAGAGCTTGCTTCCAACATGTCATAATTGTCTTGTCACCTTCCCTACTCATTTTAGAAAATAACTTCATAAGAAGTACCTCTCAAGGTCCCTTGATGATAGCTTTACTCCACCATTTTTCTCTCTCCAACCCATAATGTAGTAGCTAATATTTCGTAAATACTGCTCCTAGGTACCCCTCTATGTCATCGTCTTTTTCAACAAAATGGTCTAAGTGAAAACCCCATGGCTGATGAGGTTGAGGCTCCCAGACTGGCTGCAGCAGTCTGAATCGCAAAAGGGCTGGGCTATTTCCATTTATCCGGAGCAACGGCCTTGTAATTTCTAGCTCCCTTAGTCGTAATTCTGCATGAACTTCCCTCTGCAACCGCTCTTTCTATCATCCTTTTCCGCCTTTCGCAGTCTTCTTTCTTCTATCTTCTCGTTCCGCCTCCCTGTGTACGGCCTTTTTATCCTTCTCAGCCTCAAGTTTGCTTTCGCCTCCTTCTCAGCCTCAAGTTCTTCACCTCCAACTGCAGCCCTCTTTATCTCAGCCTCTCGATCAGCGCATCTAATTTCGTTAGTCTCCCTAGCATCTTTCTAACTGCACTCCCTCCTTTTCTAATCTAACCAATGTTCTTCCCGTAATAAATTGTATGCACATTCATCGGTTACGTATTGAATCTAACCAAAATTTGACCATCCATTTCCCATCTCTCGCCGCTTGCACAGCGCTACAGTCGAAACTTGGCCAGATCAACCATCCTGAAAAATGTTACATAACAAAAGTTTCTAAATAGAACTAAAAATTTATTTAATTAAATCCTGACACTTTCGCCATTCCCAAAATCCTTGAGGCAAAATATATTATATGCGGATTCAGCTGGAAAATCTGTCCCAATTTAACCAGAAAGGTTCAATCCCGGACGAGCCCCCCAAGTATTATGTAGCAAATAAGATGATTTGCTGGGGAGTGTTATGATGGTATCCTAACAAAGAATGAAATAAGTGTATGCAGTAACCGTGCGAGGTCAAGCAAATGTAGGTCCCTGATTCTATAAATGATAATGAAATGAATTGTGTAACAGGGAACCTAACGCTACTTGTAACTCCCTAGATCTCACACGGTCTCTCTGTTGGCTCTAGTGTAGGGTGTAAGTGATGTACCTATCTGTCTAGGGGAGAAATGAGATGATAGTACACAACACACAAACACTTTACTCGTCTATGAGAAAGTTAATAAAACAGTTCTTAAGTTTTCTTTTGATCTTAATATTTATAATTTAATCTGCCTGACCAGTCATATCTTTTTGACAGGTCTTGAAAATAAGGACACTATAGTCTACAGGAAAGAGGGTAATAAAACAACTGGACTTTCTGTCCACACAACTAAAGTCAAGATATATTTTTTCACTGAATAGAACAGTTCACAGCTACTACTGTAATCCTATAAAGGGAGAGTCACTGTGTATGAGGGCTGTTGTGTCATCATACCCCCTTGAAATTCCTGAATATACATAGGGAAACTCAGTGAATGTTACTTTTTTTACAAAAATGTCAGATGTACCCAATGTATGGCACATCACCTGGGGTTATTTATAAGGAAATTCTCTCCTGAAGATGCAGACTCTTTCACTCGTTCAAGCTCCCCGTGTTCTTATAATAGTAGAAATGACTGGATGGAGGCTTGAGGGCTGTATTCACTTTCAGCTGGCTTCCTGCACCAGTCGGTAACAGGGAATAAAAACGCTGGAACAAAAGGATACCCAGGCTTTTACATCTACTCACTGAGATTATTTAATATTTTCCTACCAGGATATGGGGTCAGCCTTTGCGTGCCGTACTGTGCACAAACACCTAACTTTGTTTGACTCCCTCCTTGCTGTGACCACACCTCAGGTCCCTATGGCAGATACGCCACTGTACCTTTACATTCTTTTTCCTCAATACAATAATGTGGGGTAACCACATTTCCGTTGGTATGATTTTCTCTTTTCTTTTTATATTATAAATGCTTCAGGCATGTAAATAGTGTTCATAGAACACAGAGGCTTACTACTATAATACTTTAATAATATAACAGCATAATCATGACAACATACATCAATTAGATACATTTTAAGATGAGGACGCAACAATGTCTACTACCGACATGTTCTTCATTTTTCCCCCCCCATCAATATCAATACCTAATTTTGTTTGCTGTGGAATTAAACATAACAATTCATACATCGTCCTTACCACAATTTCAAGAAATATAAACAAAGAATGATGCTGACTTGCAAAGCAATGGCCGCAAGTTTCACTCTGCACTGGTCTCAGGCTGGGAAATATTTATTTTTA
The DNA here is from genome assembly GCA_024509875.1 of Oreohelix idahoensis. NCBI lineage: Eukaryota > Metazoa > Mollusca > Gastropoda > Stylommatophora > Oreohelicidae > Oreohelix > Oreohelix idahoensis. The sequence goes on along the minus strand of JAMPIV010007463.1, from coordinate 25,301 downwards.
CTTTAAAATTTACCACAGCTGAATCTCAGCAAAATGTATTAATGTAATTTATTTTAGACAACTGGCAATTGAATAAGGAAAACCCCTTGCTAATATTGGGTACCACTAGCCAATCAGAAGCTGGCGACTACCAGATTTCAAAATGCAGTTTTTTGAAAATACAAAAAAAAACAATTCCAAACTACACCGCTCTGCTATTTAATTGGCTAGCCTATGTTTAGTTGCCATACATTACAAAAACGGGTTTCGTTGATAACCAAATTTTCCTATCGCCCCCCCCCCCCCCCCTACTCACCCTATACCCTCTGTACTCAAGCGAATTTGAATATTCACCTCAAATGCCTCTTTCTACGCGCGATCGTACCCTTTAACGTTATGAAAAATTCAAGTAGGTTGACTGTCTGTCCTGGTCTACCGTCTTTGGACATTTTTTATTTTTCCTTCATAACAACGTCACTAATACTGGGGCTATCATAGTTATTTAAAACATATTCTTGCTTAGGGAGTCTCTCAGCTATCTTATCATATAAGTTTTATTGTTCAGTTTCCTATTAATAAAGATTTTCATTTTGGTCACTGTTCGTTCGTTCAAATAAGATATTTTACACAAGAACCACCATTTCCTCCTTTCTCCTCTCCCGCTTAGCCTATATGATTCCAACTAAAAAAAAAAACTACTTGTTTTAGTGACGCCAGTACGTCTACAACGATGGGACATACTGTCTGTGTGTTTGCCTCCGATGACGTTTGCCGCCGGCGTGTATATACGCATGGGCAGAATGTGGCAGGCAAATCGGGGTTAGACGTGGCGGTTTAACTACGTTGGTTTTTATGATTTGTATATTTATCGTGTTTTCACTAACCAACTTATTAAGACTTACTACTGATTAACCTGTTAAAAACAAAATATTACGTTAATTCAGATAGTATTGTGCTGCGCTCTTCCGCCAATTAGTTAATTTTATCGGGTTAGGCGGCCGTGTATGCAGCAGATCTTACAAGTTTAAACATTGGTAGTACGTGGGCGAAACCGAAACTGCAACGCGTTGTATATTATATATGCTATAGGCTTTTCGCACTGCACAAAAGGCAGTGGCGGGCGTGTGAGAGCAATTCCGTCAGACACAATCGGGCTGGTTTTATTTATTGTTGTTTTTATGACTAAAATCCATAGAAATGAGTAATTATCCTCGCAGATTTTACCACACAATTTTAGACTCAGCTAGAGCCAGTCTAAACCCACTGGAGGAAACCCCTCACGTGACTTTTAACGTAAATTATTGGAGCGTCTATCGTACGCCGAAATCCCATGACCCACTCTCCATATCACGTGTCCGCGCTAAAAGATTGCGCCCAGCGATGCGAAATCACTTGCATCCAGGGAGCTAAGGGGGCCCGACGTAACCAGACCGCTGCTAATTCTCGCGTTTTAAGCAATGTAAAGCCTCGTGTCGAAATTGTTGATTAGAGTCCAATCTCTGAGTAGTCTATAGGGGAGTTTTGCACGACATTCCAATCGTAGACGAAGAATACGGAGTCAAGCACAGTGAAGGCAGAGCCAAACCATTAGCGACCCACCCGATGCAACGTCAGAACCAGATAGGACAACCAACCACGCGTCACTATCAGCCTGAGGCTGAAAAGATAAGTTCCCTGTTGTTAAGAGAGCCCACTAAATCAATGTATAAGCACTAGCCAGTAGATGATGAAAACACTTGAATTGTAAGGCTTATCACATAGGCTTACAGCATACACACGATTTCCATAAACACTACCATAATTCATCATCAGTTCATTTTAATTTTATTAAACCAATTGGGTGTATATATTGTACCCCATGACTTGTTCATTCCATTAGATATTACATATTGTCTGGTTATCTTCTTTTAGAAGGGAGGGGCTCGTAAAATATAATATATTACAATCCCAGTGTCGTAGATTTTTGATAGGGGAATTAAGACTTGGGTTGGTCCCTTCTGAATAGAAATAGAACAGGTGATAGCTCAGTGTGAGATAATAATAGAAATAGATTTTCACAAGTGAGATGGTGGAAAAATAATAGAGTCTGTCCCTGACACCCGAGAAGCTTCTCTCGGTCAGCCTATCTCTACAACAGATCTAGATTAGTCAGACAGTCTACTAGAATATATATAGTAATACATATATATTCACTGCTAGCCCAACACTCAGACTGAAACTAGATTGCATACAAAACCAGGCACTCAGATTCATCTGTGGAGGCTTGCGAACTACTCCGACCAGCGCATGTGAGATTTCCGCCAATGTGGAACCCCTAGAACTAAGGAGAGAGAAATCAGTCATTATCACGGCAGAAAGATTCTTGCGAGCTGACAAGGATGACCCCTGCAAAAACGTTATCGGTGACCTCAACTCCAGGTACCGAATTAAAAAGACATCTTTCACTAGAAGGCACCAAGAGCTTTCAGGGAAGCACTACATACCAGAGACTAGACTACCTACTCAAGCTGTGCCTGACCTACCACCTCACGTAGAACTAAAAAGACCAATAATACGTACAAACCTTCTACAACCCGCTGCTGAAAACACTTGCCATGGAAACCATCTATCAGTACGATGAAGACATTATCCATGCCTATACAGACGGGTCAGCTTTCAAAGCAGTCATAAATGCTAGATACGGGGCCATAATCATCCCACCCAGTACTGAAGAACCCGTCACAATTGCAGGTCCCTGTGGCATCTGGTGCACAAACTACGAAGCCGAAGTAGTCGCCATCCAGAAAACCCTAACTAGAATTTTTGAACTCTTTGAATCAGGCGAAATGGAACCAAATGATGTAGTATTCTCAGACACGCAGGCTGCTCTCTTGGCAATAGGAAACTGGAAAACCAACTCGATCAGTACTATCCAGAAGGTTCAAGAAACATGCCACAAAATTATGAACTTGTACGGAACAGAAATATACATGCAATGGATACCTGGCCACATAAACATCACATTAAATGAAGTTGCTGATAGACTGGCAAAGAAGGGAGCAAAAATGCCACAGATTGATCACCCACTGAGTATGTTAACAGTTAAACAAATAGTCAAAAACAACTGTAAAGAAGTTTGGCTGAACACGTGGACACAGGCTAAAACAGGAAGAAGACTCTTCATTCACCAAACAGCCCCAAATAAGAAAGATGCTATGAACGATCTCGAACGAAGGTACCAAACTAAAATCTTCAGATTGAGAACAGGCCACTCTACACTAAATGGCCACAGAAACAGACTAAGTTCACAAAATAAAGCAAAGTGTAGACACTGCCCTAACCCGTTGGAGACAGTAGAACACCACCTACTACAGTGCCCTGCACTTCAGGGACTGAGACAACAACTGCTACCACACAACCCATCCATAGACAATACACTGTATGGCAGCTCAGAACAGCTTATACGAACTGCGCAGTACCATATAATGGCATCAAGGTCACCAAGAGCTGACGCTCAGTGACAGTGGATCAAAGAAGAAGAAGAAGACATATATATATACCACTCACATACACACACACAAGTGACGACAGTTAGACGCACAGACGTGAAAACTATAACAATGGAATATAGATATATTAGGACGAGCTGACCGACACAAGTTTATGTAAATTTTATTTATCATAAGAAAATTCACCACAACAATAAATTAGAATATCAAGCACATATAATTACACATAAGTTAACTGAATTACTAAAAGAATAATAGACTCATAGGTGTAATCCTTTCTCCCTCTGTTTAGCCCACGATCCTGTTAGAAGAAAAGTTATAGCCCCAAAGAGTCACAGATTTATACGCTATGGTCTAAGATTTCCCTCTATAGTTAAGAACAGAGTTGATATATTAATCTATTCTAAGAGGAAATCAGCATTAGCAACAAACTTCATAAAGAAAAACACAAAGTGGGTGCATAAATTATATCATAAGGGAATCACTCAGTCCTGCTTTCTCTCTGTTCATTCACCAGTGGCCACTGACATTCTTTCTTACCTACAACCTTGATGTCTTGCACCTTCAGGCGCAAACTTTAGGACACACAGACCCAGTGAATTCGCGTTCTTGTTGATAAAGAGAACCCCAGCTCTGCAGATACAGGTTTCATCCAATGTTCCGGGGAGCGATCACTTTACAACTATAGTTTTCACAATGTCAGAATTTCAAGGTTTCCAGTACTTAGGAAATGACAGGTTGATAACTTCTTTCAATATAAAATTATTTGTCACACCACAATTTGTCAAACGTCGGAAATGTTACTGTTTGTAATTTTTCTCGCCACAGGGCTGAGATTTAGGGAAGAAATATAATCTGGCTCGATAGGCCCAGTTACTGCATTTAGTAATAAAGTTCGTGAGATGAGTACTCTGTCTCTTTCTGGATGCAAACACAATGCCAGACAGATTGTAACTTGGAAACTCACTTATTTAAAGTACAAAAATGTTTCTTCTAGGTTATTCTCATATATACTAAAAAACCGCTGGTAGATTTTGGGCTTGACCCAGAATACTGTATAAAGAAAAAGAAACATACAGAATACTTAAACATAATATTATACACACATCCTATCCTACCCTCGCGTAAAACCTATTATTCACTTCGGTTATTAACTTAAATCAGAAACTATAAGCTTAGCGCTTGTCTCATCGTTTAAAACTTCCGTGAAATAAATTCTAGTCATTAAAAGAATCAATCATCATGAATTAGAAATACGTAAATATCTCGTCAATATTCAATGATGAATCAGTGCATTTACTAGTTAGTTAAAATATTCTCGGACTGGTTACTAGCAATTTAATTAAATTTATTTATAGCTGTATGTGTTTTAGCTAGAAATTATAATTTATTTTGCTATCCACTGTAACACAGTAAACTTAGAGAATATTACTGACTTATCATTTAATCACTCTGCACAGAAATTAAATTTAGTGAAAATGAAATAGGCAATCTACCACTTAAATCACTCAACACTACTAGATATATATATTTACCACTAGCGCAGAAGTAAAACTATCTCCAATCGACCAACTAAATGATACTTCTATTAACAGAGATCTTAGGAATCGAAAGCTAGATGGTTCTAGTCTTTCTGGCGGTACCGGATGAATTAAGTTAGAATTCTGGAGTATATATCTCTCCGAAATCAAAGGAAGGTTACGTCTATAACCCGAACCGACTCATTTGCCAGATGTTAGCACCTACGTCCAGATTTACATATTTCCTTACTAATTCTACGAATGAAACGAATTCTACACACCCTTACCGAAACCAGACTTAACACCTACAGTAAATTCTCTCGATCTGATCAGACATCGGCAATAAAACTTACAGTGTGCGTTTTACACATTCTGCTTCATATGGCCGTTCCCAGCGATCAATGTCGTTCATCTCAAATCTTTCACCGAGAATAATTAACTATAGGCGAACAGAACAGAGAAAAATAATAGACGATAGTCTTACTTCTTATCCCTGTCGAGAACGAATTAACACAATTCGATCTCTCATCAAAGAACTTAGCTTAACAGCAACAGAATGCGTTGCTAAATTAGAAAGGAAAAGACACAGGTTTGAGTGGGAGAGTTTTCGTTAACAATCGAGCGTATGCGAAAGAAAGGTAAACGAGCGAAAGAAAGGTAAAAGACAAGTGTAGAATAAAGAAAAGATATAGAAATTTATTAATCATAAATCTCTGCCACACCCAGTAATAATTAAGGATAATAATAATAGATAACTGAGAAGGGGACTACGGTAGCAAGAGACCAAATATCTCCTAACAAACTTTTCCAGACCTTGTCTAAGTTAGGATAATTTACACTCTTGTCTCCCTTCGCCGCCGGCGGAGCCCAACAGGACTTCTTGAGTAAAATCTTCCTCTGGGTGATCCATGCAAAACTTTCACTTCATTTATATCTATTATTTCTAACTACTATAGTTCTTATCCTTCCTACGCTACGCCACATCTGCCTAAGGAAAATTCTTCGAATTTTCTGGCCCAACACCATCACCAAGAACTGCTAAGTCGGAGCCACCGAGAGAACATATGTACCATCATATCGTGTAGACTCTGGAATTGGGTTGGCCACATCCTCAGAAGAGACCCTAACACCATTACCAGAACTGCCAGGTTATGGACTCCAGAAGCAAAGCGAAAGCGAAGCCGGCCAAAATTTACCAGGCAGAGAACTGTAGCGGCAGAGATGCAACGTGTAAACCAGAGCAATGGCACCACAGGAAGGGTGGATCCCTCAACAGAGCAAAGTGAAGACAATTTCATCTACCTTATAAGACGCCAACTTGCATGATGGTCACTGATTGCTTTGTCAGTCAGCAGCCAAGGACCAAAAAAGAAGATGAAGAAATATAATTTTAATGAAAATTATAGATGGGAAACTGTGTTTGAAAACTCTTTTATACTGCTGTAGTGAAGATCTTGGTATAATCCATTAATTTCTGTCTTACTAATGCATACGTTACAAATATAAAGCAAACGTCAAAAAGAACATATTGCTGATTTTCATTATAACATAAGATCCTTTACATTTGAACATGCACCCTAATATAACAGAGAACCTTGTGTATAGGTTGAACGGGACGCCCCTTGGCAAAACGAAGCAAAACTTTTATTTCACCAAAAAATTTTTAAATTTTATGTACATGTCCATAAGTGTATCTGTGCGCTTTGATAGATAGATAGATAGATAGATAGATAGATAGATAGAGAGAGAGAGAGAGAGAGAGAGAGAGAGAGAGAGAGAGAGAGAGAGAGAGAGAGAGAGAGAGAGAGAGAAAAAAATATTTAGAACATCTACTGGAGATACTAACATCATCAGAACGACCACCGCTTTCTTTAACGTACAGGTATTCAAGTTAAACGTCTGAAAGTGTACGAGGAAGCAGAACACTTACCTCTGGGACAGACACAGAGTAGGGCTGATTTGTTAGCACTGGTGTCTCATCGTTCACATCCTTCACAATCAAGATTATTTGTAACGGTATATTTGTTCCATCCTGAAAGGGAATGACAATATCGTATTAGAAGTAACAGCTGTCAGTACACGCGGTGCATGTTAGGAAATGTTAATCACTTTCACGTTAGAAATGTGAATTTATCAGGTCGCTGGCGCGATTACATGCGTATTTAAATAGGTGCAGGTAACACATTTAAACATGACTATGAGTTACTCTAAACAGCAGGTGTATCTAAATTAAGATTTTACGTCTAGCCATGTCTTAGCCGTAGCATCAGGTGTGTTCGTATTTATTTTTAATGTTTTTGATTAGTTCTCGCTTTCTTTTTTTTCTGTTTTTGTTAATTTGTCCCTGACGACGGCTTTGTGACTGTAACGTCTTCTTCTTCTTCTTCTTCCGTCCTTAGCCACCGACCGTCAAAGCAGTCAGTGGCCATTACGCCTAGTGGCGTCTTAGGGCAACAGAAGATAGGTTTTCTTTGCCGTTGTTTCCCATCACGCCTAGTGGCGTCTTTAGGGCAACGGCAAATCAATCCATTTGCTGTTGTTTCCGTAATCGAAGTGACTGGCAAACGGGTGATCAGCCCGTTGTGGAACTGTAACGTAGGTTTTCCTTTTTTTTTGTCTAGTCAGACGTGTTCAATCAATCAATACCCTTTTGCTGCTCAAGGAGCATAGGCCTTCAACAAACACGTGCCAAGTCCTCCTGTCACGCGCCATCAGCTGAAGATCGTTCTACGTTTTCCTCATCATTTTCACGTATGTCTCCAATTCTCTTCCCCATGTGTTTCTTGGTCTACCTCTGCCTCTCTTACCCTGGGGGTTCCAGAAGAAGGACTACCTTGTAATGTGTGTCCTGTCCATCGCCATCGTCTTCTTCTCATCTCTTGTTATTAAGACGCATTATCCTTATTTTTACAGGATTTTTTAAAACTCGCAACGTATGTCACCCTGTTGTCACCTTCAAATCTTGCAATCGGTTTTTCAATACTTCCAGATGAGCAATAGCTCTGAAAATTGGCATAGTTGTGTATTCCTCATGACAATATAATCATCATCTCAATTCGTAACCCGTCATGGGTCGTATGGGTGCCATGGTGTAAGCATCAGCAGACAGGGTCCTCAGCAATGCGCACAAGTGTGGAAAAACCGTGCCCTGCCCATTCTTTGATGTTATCAGCCCAGGAATTTCTTTGCCTTCCTCTTCTCCGTTTACCTTCGACTGTTCCCTGGAGGATCGTTTTCGAAAGGGAGTCATGACGAGATACATGCCCAAACCAGGCAAGCTTTCGACGTTTCACTACTGACAAAAGTGGTTCTTGGTGGCCTGCATACGTGTTTATTTTCTCTCTAACATATACAATAATCAGTCGTTAAAAAAAAAAAAATTAATAAAATTGAAATTAATATTAATTTTTTATGTTTGTATAAGAAACTTCACTAAAATGGGCGATAACTGCAAATAATCTAGGTGTATTCTTTCCAACAAGATTGTCTCTCTTGAAACTTCATTTTCTCCCCCCCCCCCTCCCCCCCTCCCCCCCAGACATACACACAACTGACAAATACATTTAAAAAAAATGTAATTTACAACTCTTATCAAAATATATAAAAAAAGAAACAAACCAAAATATTAACGTTCCGTATAATATACTGAATAATGAAATCCACCTCCTGTGCTGTGGACTCGTTTATCGCAAGCTGATAATGTCATTAGCGGATCGATTTTTTCTTCTTTTTTAACCAGGGGCACTCGGGCTTTCAGCCCTTCGGCCCAATGACATTTCAATGCGAGGCTAGGGAGCCAGTGAACTTTCCTTCCAACCCGGTCAGGAGCTACGCTCCTTCCCATCCACAGAGGGTTTATCTCAGGAGCCGTTCAGGTTATTCAGTAAAAATCCCGGTCGATGACACTTCTTCAATGCCCACGCTCGGGCTTGAACCTTGAACACCTGATCGCCAGCGCAATGTGGTAACCTTTACACCAGCGCGGCTCCCTAGCGGATCCATTATATTTGACTTAAATTTTATCCATAGGTGTCTAATGAAGTATAAAGCAGAAGTTAATTTCATATAGAATCAGCGCCCCAGGCTTTTTGTCACTTTGATGTTACATTTTTACTGCAAGCTATAAACTCCTTGAAAAATTATTGTTGGGTTTTAGTGCATTAGAAGCCTGTGTTTAAAATATATTTTTTAAATTTTTTATTGTTCCTAAACTCCACCGTATCTAAATTAAGGGACGTGGGATTTGAACACACAGTTGCGTTTACAAATAGTAATTTACCAACTATTCTTGATAGCGCTTACAATTGGAAAATGGCAGCAGACCCTTATGGGCGAGGGACATACTCTGAAGTCATAAGATAATCTAATTGCAACCAGATTTAATGCTGCCTGCCCCTTTATTACACTAGATATAATGACTGAGCTGACAATACCCAGACCACGCCAGATTATAATGACTGAGCTGACAATGTACTTTGAATCCAGACTAGATGATCATCACACTTTCAAAGAGATAAAATATAATGACATAGTCACGGATTTGATCCAGGAGGGGCTCATAACAAAAGTCGCAGCTGTAGTAGGTAAAAGAGCTGCGGCCTCAATATGTAATCTACTAAAACAATCAACCTGAAAGGACAGTCAAAGACAATGGTACTTAAAATACTTGGCGAAACTGAGGATAAGGCATCTTAGCGTAGAAAAACCGCAATGAGCTATTGAATTCAGAACAGATGAGTGTAACTGTGGCACTGATATAATGACTGATGAGTATCTACTTCAAAGGTTTCTAACATATGAGGAACAGAGAAAGCTCATATGGTTGCCATTCCTAGAAAAGCTCTACGGAGATGTCAACAGCCTCAGACTAACCACTGCCTTTTAAAAACATATTCAAGTTGACGTCTGAGGGTGACCGAAGAAGAAGAATTCAGATCAATAAGTTTATATACAACAAAACATGGTACCGTCACAACAGCCTCAAGATGGACAAATCCAGGAGTACGTTGCGAATTTTGAAATTGTGTTAGTTCAACTTCCAGCGAAGGCAGAAAATAAATCAACAGGAGTATTGAACTTTGGAGTCAAGACCCAAATTGGACGGCCCTTTCTCTCTCCTCTTCCCTCCTCCCAATATATTAATTAATCAATCAATCAGTCAATACCCTTTAACTTCCCAAGGAGCATAGGCCTTCAACAAACAAATGCCAAATCCTGCCGTCACGTACCATCAGCTCAAGTTCTTTCCACGTCTTCCTCTCAGTACAGAGAAGATGCAACTGCTGGAATACGCGTTGAGGTGGGACTGCTTTTTATAATCAGAATCATTTCTGAATAATGTTTTTTATAGAGTTTCCTGGAAGCCGCGCTGGTGTAATGGTTACAACGTTGTACTGGCGACCAGGTTTTCAAGGTTCAAGCCCGGGCGTCAGCGCTTGAAGGAGTGTCAACGACCGGGATTTTGACTGAATAACCTGAACGGCTCCTGTGATAAACCCTCTGTGGATGGGAAGGAGCGAAGCTCCTGACCGGGTTGGAAGGAAAGTCCTCAGGTTCCCCGGCCTCGCAATGACATGTCATTGGGCCGAAGGGCTGAAAGTCCAAGTGCCGCTGGTTAAGAAAAAAAAAAAAAAAAAAAAATAGAGTTTCCTATTATCAACAGATTAAAGCATCTAATTCTGACGGTTCTAATTTTCTTTCTTGTCTGTTACATCTCTACTTTTTTTCTCCTACGGCAAGAAGGATGGACTGGACTTCAGGAGACAACAATGCGATGTAACATAATAATAATTATTTAAAAAAAAAACAATAGGAATGAGTCTGTAGTAAAGCGAATGGTAAAAACATTATGTGAAGTCAAATTTTACACGGACATTAGTATAATATGCCCCATGTAGTTACCGAGGGTGTCTGAAGAGACAAACAAAGAATATGACTACTGCACCGTCATGCATGTCGTACAAGGCGACTAATACAAAGTTGTGCATGTGGCTGGCACCCACATGGCAATGACCACATATCTAAAAATATAACCATCTAGCCCGAAGGCACGACGCAGACTCCTCTTGTTACTACGTTTCGCATCATCATACGCACATGACGTATCTTAGTGTGTCTCTAGTTGGGGATGCCGAATGGTGCAACCACCTTGGCCAACACTGAACCAGCCAAGATGATTACACACCATAAAGCAATCCCCAACACACATCATGTAAAACAAAGTGCAATAGAACCCAGGGTACAGGTTCTCTTTAGACATGTGCCTTATAGTGACCTCCCCTTGTAATTTTTGTCTGTTGTCATGTACGAATATGTAAGGTTATTTCATTACAAAAGGAAGTCACTATAATGCATATGTCTAAAGAGAGTCTTTACCGAAACGATCACTGCAAGAGCACGTGACTGGTTGGTGCAACCTTCTTTCAAGAGGATCCAGATACAGTGCTGGCTCCTTGCACAGTTAGGAGCGCAAAGAATAAAATGATGCTTAGTATAATATAGGTTACGTTGCAACGGAAAAGTTCTTCTGGGACCACGAATCACGAAGGTGAAATTAATAGCTAAAAAAATTTTTTTTTAATATCATGATATAAAATTCAGTAAGATTCAGATCTGTCAGCACATTAGTAACTCCTTAGAAGATGAACCTCTAGTACTGGCTTTGTTAACCTGTGGTCCACGGACCCGTGCTGGGTCAGTACATGTAACTTAAAATGTAAAATTATGCTTTTATACACATTTTTTTTCCAAGAAGGGGTCTTATCCTTCATTGGACAATCAAAGGGTCCATATCCTTCATCGGACAATCAAAGGGTCCATTTCCTTCATCGGTCAATCGTGTCCATAGCCTTCATCGGACAAAGGGGTCCATATCCTTCATCGAACAATCAAAGCTGTCCAGTCACCAAAAAAAAAAAAAAAGGTTAAGATCCCCTGCCCAAGTATCTTTCACAGCTGTTGAAGAATTCAGATCTGGAGTTCATTATTTTGGTGTGGCGTATGAGCTCAGGTGCAAATTGTTAGAGTTGACTGGTAAATAATAATAAAGACAGGAAGTAAAAAAGGTCGCGATCCCCGCCTACGCCACCAGGCGTTGTTCACCAAGTAGAAGAATTTAAGAAAAAGTGAATCACATATTTTCAATGCAGATTTAATTTAGAATACTTACCCGACTCTCACCTGTGAGCAAACACGTCAACTGCTTTTTACCCTGTGAGTAAAACAATATGGCAGAAAGAAGTTGGTTGTATACAAATTTTCATTGTGATGTATTTAAAATGAAACAAACAACACCAGTTTACTGAAGATGGTCAGGAATAATAGTGTCTATAATAGCATCTAGGCAAGGAACAGCAGTAACTGTCTTACAAAAACCATAAACATTACAAAATAAAAATTTAGGAAGTTTCCAAATGAATAACATAGAGCGCTATAAACATATCCTTTACCTTTACCTTTTATAAACATATTTTAGAAATGCAGATTTGGGTGAAAAACGAAAATATTTCCGTGCACTCCGCAAACTGTGAAGTCATCACATCGAGGCAAGCATCGTACACACGTCTCAATGTTTCTGTCATCACGCCTTGGATATCTTTTATCATCTAGTTTTCTTAGGCAATTCTGTCGGCAAGTTTAATTAACATTTTTGACACGTTTGGTTTGCACTGGCAACAAGATGAATTTGATGTAGAACTACATATGTAGGCATAGTCAGAGTAAATTGTGTAATGGCTGTAGGTTCTAAAGAAGTTATTTTTTTTCGCTCCCGTTAGTCAGCACAGAATATATATAAGACGCCTTTTTTTTAAAAGGCTGCCCCCATTTGTAACCTGTTGATATAAGGAACTACGGATGACCACTACCAACCCAACGCGTTACAGGTGATGGACGGTGAAAATCTCCCAGATCTGGTGGCTAGGTGATGAATAAGAGTTGGCCAAAATAATCAACTGCGGACCAGCTGGCGGCAGTCATTGAAAGCGAGGTAAGATAACAAGTGGCACTTCTATCTCTGTAGCACGCTTCATAAATTACATCAAATGACTGTCAGGCGAGTGGGAAGCGATTTAAAATTACATGAGCCTCAATTGCCCTGCGGGTAGGAGCTGCCCAAAAGGCTGGTGGAGATCCCTGCAACTAAATCCCAATAAGGGAAGGACAACAACTGATAGCGCCCTAGAACAAAATGTTCATAGAGGCAATCCCATAAGCAATAATGTCTCAAAACAGGCAGATAAAGAAATGAGAGATGAGATACAATAATGAAGTGGTCAAAAATCCATAAAGTGATCGTAAGAAACACATTATTTGAACAACAATCCGAGAAGTCTATAAACAGGTAGAATGAAGATAATATAATGCGTAAAGTAATGCCAGATCTATACTTATGCTTCAATGATTATATAAAGACATTTGACAAAGTGAAAATTCAAGAAATAGGCAGAACGTTAGAAGGCACATATTTTGATGCGAAAGATATAATATTAGCCAAATACGCATTCTGGAAAAGTAGAGAATAAACTGGACAGTATCCAACCAATAAGACAAGACCAATATGACAAGACCAATATGACAAGACCAATATGACAAGAAGTGAGACAGGGATATGTTCTTTTGCTAAGTCTATTCTCTCTTTACAGTGAAAACATACTGAGGGCACTGAAGGTTACACTATAAATAACTTGCACTTTGCTGATTGTCACAGAGAGTTTATTGATCATAAATTGCCATATCCTCTTCTTTTTCTTTCCCCCGTATCCTCTATTTTATTATCACTCTTTACCTTTTTCCTGTATTTTTCGCATCCATTCGTTTGCGAAAAATATTTTCTTCCCCATTCTCAACTTTACCGTTTTCTTTCTCATACTGGTAAACGCATTTATGACATAACGTGTCAGAGAGAGAGAGCGTTAAAATGCATTCTATTGCATTAGGTGTCAGTGGACGAAACTGTGAATATATTCGTCTGGCCAGACATAGGAGCAGACATATGTCTACAGCATTCCCTGCACCAGACGAAATACACTGTGAATATTCGCTTTCGCCAGACCTATAGGCGACAAAGTTGTCTGCATTTTCACCTGCCACAACGAGTTGCATCGGCTGAGCGCTCAGTGAGGCGCGATAGCCGACATCTCCTGGGCGCAGTTTGAGACATTTGTCTGGAAATCCCAGCTGACAAGGCACTCACTGTTGGCCTGGTCAGCGTGAGGTGTGAAAACGCACGAGTGTCAGTTCATGGTAGTCTTCTAGTTGATGTAAGGTGTTTTAGACGGAAAGGGGAGATTATTTCGTTTGGCGAAATAAAGTTGGGACCCTTTGTCTGGTAATAGATATAACCAGAATGTTAAACTTTATTTTCATTCTGACTCCTAAAATGTTGCAGTAGACAGATCGCTGTGCTAGATCAAATATCTGTGTTTTGGCGAAGTCTGAGTTTCTTGGCCATTTTGCCGAGTTCTAGACTACCATTAGATTGCAGTATTCTAGTTCATGGTTTAGTCTGTAGTTCTGTGTGTGGAGGTAAATATTATATAAAATATCCAGTAGTTTGTGAGTGTTTAAAGTGATAATCGCTTATTTCATATTTCACTAGTTAGATTTGGTGCAGAGTGTTTAAATTATATAGTCTGTATTATTTTCTAGTGACGTGTTTCAGTGGAAAGCAGAATAAATTATAATTTCTAGCTTAAACAACAATGTAGCTATAATGAATTTAATTTAACTGCTAAATAATCAGACGGGAACAAGTTTTCTAAACTAACTTATAAATGCTAGATGCCTCATGAGTGTTGACGGAATACGTATGTATTCCTAATTCATGAGGACTGATGATTTTTAAATATATAACTTATTGCACGGGAAGTTTTAAATGATAAGTCAAGCTGTACGCTTGCATTTAAAAAATTGTAAGTTATATTGAGTACATAATATGTAACATATTTCATATGTGTTTTTTCTTTATTCAGTGAATACTGGGGTAACCCAAACTTTGCCGGCGTTTTGTACAGAGACATACCTAATAAATGCTTATACTGGGCCTTTGAGCCAGTGCATATTTCTACACTAACTCTAATGTACATGCTGCCTTGTGGCGAGAAAAATTACAGAAATCTAAAACATTAACTTTCCGACATTGTTGACAAGTGTGGGGTGAACCAAGATTATTTGTTGAGAGAAGTTGTCCACCGGTCATCTTCCTAATTAAGGGAAACCTCGTGTTCTGACATTGTGTGCTCGTTTAAGCCTAATTCTTACCTCGTGAGTCAAGTGACACTAACTTTAGTCTGAAATACCTTGTAACTATCGCATGAAGCAGACGCTCCCCGGATCCATTTTGATGAAACCAACAAACAAATCTGCAGAGCTGGGATCCGTTTCATTTAACGACAGTAACAGATAAAAAGTGTGTGAGTGTCCCAAAGTTTGCACCAGACGGCGAACCACAGCACGATTGTAAGTATATCAGGGCCCTGATGAAAGAACCGAGTGAAAGTAGACTGAAGGATGTTCTTTGTTTGAGTCACCCACGTTGTAACTTCCTTTATGCAAGTTATTGCTAACTATATGTACCCTTAGAATAAAGCAGAGTATCAAGTCTGTCCATACCTTAAAAGAGGGAAACCATAGACTCAATCATATGTATCTGTAACTCTTGGGGGTTATCACTTTCTTCTAACGGGACTGTGAGCATATATATATATAGGGGAGGACCATACAAACGGGTCTATCACTATTGTAGCATTCCTTGATTCTTATGACTATTTGTATATGCTTTTGATGTATTTTATATGTTGTGATGTAAGTTTACTATGATAATTAAACTATACCTACATTTATTTCAGTGTGGTGGTCAGTTCGTTCCCATAATATCTATATAATCATTGTTATAGTTGTTCCCACGTCTGTGTGTCTAACTGTCGTCCCTTGTATGTGCGGGCACGTGAGTTGATAGATATATTAATATACCTATTTTTTATAGACTGTCTGACTCCTTTGGATCTGTTGTAGAAGATAGGCGGAAAGAGAGAGAGATTCTCGATTTCCGGGACAGCCTCTATAAAATTCTACCATCTCACTCGTGGAACCCTATTTCTAATATCACATCTTACTGTGGCTATCACTCATTTTAACCTATTTAGAAGGGACCAACTCAAGTCTTAATTTCCCTATAAAAAATCTACGACAGAATGGTGGCTCGTATTTCCGGGAATTGAACTCTAGTCCTGAGCAAATACGAATATCAGCTCGTTTGCAGGATTAATTTTCTTTATTTTGATATAGAGTAAGAGTGTGATGTCTTGTGAGTTTTGTACTTTTTAAAAATAATTTATCCCCTAGACGTATCGATCTGTTTATGGGCGTGCTGACCACACAATTAATAATTGTTTTATCCACAGCATTTTGAGCATTATACATTTGAGTTACAGGTTGATTTTGTCAGAATATATGTTAATTACTGATTTTCTAATACTAAACGCTGGTAAAGTTTGTGAGTGTATAACATTCACAGGGTTCTGAAGCAGGAAGGTGTTTGAACTAAGCTAAGGAGTGCGTTTCGGACTATTTGTCCAGATTAATTGCCTCCCTTACCCTAACTGTCTTTAGGGGTAAACTTGATAGTGGATTAAAATTTTGGGGATTTTTTTTCTCCTTAAATTTTGTTGCAATAATTATTTTGTTTCCACTGTAGCAACTTATTCTTTCAGTAGTAATCTTTACTACCATTTATTTGGCGTAGTCGTCTGCATTAGGTGCTTTATTGCCGATTAATAGCAGCGATAGTTAGATACTTTATTATTTTGGAGGAGGTATCCCAGGTGAAGTATATCATCTTTTGATTGTGGTAATTTATCGTAAGTGGTAGGAACCAGCGTATCTTTTTCTTCTTGCTTTCTCGACTTACTCTCAGCTACTGACTTATTATTGCAGAAAGGGCGAAGCTTAGGCAGATCCTCAGGGACGAAGCGAGAGAAGAAGGTTTGGACGGAGAAGAAGCGAAAGCTTTTGTCAGGGACGAACTGGAAAGATGTGACGTGGAGAGGAAAGAAGCAGAAGCTAGGAGGAAGGAAGAAGCAGCTGAAGCTTTACAGCAGAAGAAGATAGATGAGGAAATAGAAATTCGCAGGATGCTGCATGAGGAAAGAGAGAAGGAGAAGGAGAGACAGCATGAGAGGGAGAGGGAGGAGAGACAGCAGAAGAAAGAGAGGGAGGAGAGACAGCATGAGCTGGCACTTAAAGCTCTAGAGTTCCAAAGCCGTGTGCTGCCTCTATATCCAGTAATGGAGAGTCTTCTCCTCGTTCTTCCTTAACTGATCCTTCTAATACTCAATCTTTTCGTCTCACCGCTATGTCTTTCGCTCTAGAATCTTTTCCATGTCCAAATGAGAAGATTAACACGTATCTAGAAAAATTTGAGAAAATTGCAACTCTGTACGGTTTAGAGAGGTCGCGTTGGAATATGAAGCTTTCCCATGCTTTAAAAAGTTCTGCGTATGATGTTTACGCCAAACTGGAGAGCAGCCAACAAGACAACTATGATGTGTTGAAGAAAACGTTACTGGAGCGCTTCGAAATGAATGCTCGCAAATTTTTACAACTGTTTCGCAACAGCAGGAAGGAGAGCTCTGAAAATTTTCAGCAGTTCTCATCTCGTCTAAAGGGATACTTGACTAAGTGCCTAGAGCTCTCGCAGCTCCCCTCTACCTATGAAGGTCTGGTGGAATTTGTTTTAACAGAACAAATAAAGAACACTTTATCTGCTGATACCCGGAGATTTCTAGCTGAGCAGAGTGCAGAAAAGCTTGAAGACATCTTAGAAAAGTCTGAGCGATATCACAATGCGCTGGCTGAACTACCGGCCTCAAAACGTAAACCGACAGAAGAGCATTTTCGAAAAAATAATCTAGACCAATCTTCTCATGCTTCTCACCAAAATAACCATAGAGAAACTGGATCTCAAAACCCCCCTTCTGAAAAATCCAAGTTCTACAAAAACAAGTACCCCAACCACAGTAAACAGCCTGATCAACCCGACCGCCCTACATGGCAGCGCAGCCAGAAAAGACAAGGTGGCAAAGGGAGAACCCCTGAGCACGGGACATATGATCAGACCAAGCACACCGAGCCTAAACGCATCGGATGCTTATTAACAGTCTCGCAAGGCGGAATTATTGACAGTGATTCCCAACCTGTTGGGAATACACCCTCAACGCGAGGTACTGTTATTTTGAACGGTTCTCACACTTCTTGTTTATTTGACACGGGGCTTTCGTATGATTGCATTGTTGCCAGAAACCTGGTTAAACCCGGTCAAGAGACAGCAGAGACCATCCAATTTTGTGGAGTTCGTAAGAGTGATGCACCTACAGCGCTTCCCATCGCATTGGTGGAGATCCACTCTGATTTTGTCAGAGGAGTGATCAAAGCGGCTGTTATGGATGACCCCATCTACCCAGTCATACTTGGCGGTAGATACGTGTCTATTGGGAAACCGGAAGAGCCGATTGTGGCAGCAGTAACTACAAGAGGGCAAACCAAGAAGGAACGGGAGCCTGCGCCTAATTTGTTACCCATGGAACTTAAAGAAGCGCAACAAAAGGACCCTACTTTGGCACCCTGCTTTAGGAAACTGCCCATGGCTAAGGAACCCAGACAGCACGGGGACATTTTTTCTAAGGATGGCGTACTTTATCGCAGAACGGGCAAGCCTGACCAAGGTTACAACCAGCTCCTAGTACCGAAACAGTACAGAAGCCAAATCCTAGAAATGGGGCACTCTCTTCCCTACAGCGGACATATGGGACAGAACGCCACAAACCAACGGATAACCACTCATTATTGGTGGCCAGGAGTAAATCCTGATATTATCAGATATGTCAAATCCTGTGCCCAGTGCCAACGTGTGCCACCCAAGCAACGGGCACCTCCAGTCTCTTTGGGTGAAATGCCAATAGTGGGAACACCATTCGAACGGGTTGTGATCGACATTTTAGGACTCTTAGAAAGGACTAAAAGAAGGAACAGGTTTATTCTGACCTTAGTCGATACATGCACTTTATGGGCAGAAGCTGTACCGCTAACATGCGCAGATGCCAAGCATGTCGCAGAAGCCCTAGTGCAGATTTTCACTCGGTTGGGATTCCTTCAGCAAGTGTTGACGGATAACGGATCTCCATACCGAAACCTGTTGATGGATGAGATCGTTAAGATCTTGAGGGACCAGCACATCTGAACCAAACCTTACACTTTGGCCAGAAATGGGCTAGTAGAACGTGTTAACGGAAACCTCAACATGATGTTAAGTAAACTGGCACAAGTGAAACCTGAAGATTGGGATTGCTGCATTCCGGCAGCTTTATTTGGCTACAGAGAATCTCCTCATACTTCCACAGGATTTCCGCCAGCTACGCTTTTATTCGGCAGACCCGTTAAGGGCCCGCTTGAAGCCTTACTTTGGTCGCTGACAGACCAGAAGGCTGATGAGACAGTCGTCTCAGCAAGTAAATACTTATCGGATTTAAAGGAAAGGTTGAAACTAGGATGGGACCTAGCAACGACTAAGTTTAAGCGAGCACGCACAAAGCACGCTAACCGATACAGGAAAGTCGCGAATGAGAGAGAACTGGAAGCAGGAGATAAAGTTTTAGTGTTACTCCCTACCGGAAACAACCAACTGAAGATCGGATGGCAAGGGCCGTTTATCGTCCTGAAAAAGATTTCTAAGGCTAACTACCAGATCTCTATTCAAGGAAAGGAAAAGGTTTTCCATTTAAATCTGTTAAAGAGATACTTGGAAAAACCAGTGCCAACCTCCGACCATCTCCTGACGATCGCCAAAACTGACGAAGATGACGATAGTGGCAGGGAAATTCCACTGCACACACACGAAATCTTTCAAAAATGTCAGAAGCGGCGACGCTCTTTCAAGCGCGCATGGGAGACATTCCAGAGGAAGGAAACTTTGGGGAGTAGACTTGAGTAGGAAATGGAGAGAGATGGAGGGGGAAGATGAGAGGGAAGAGGGCAGACACCCTGAAGCTACGGATATAGGAAATTTAATTCCATAACGTAGACATGGAGTGATTCCATATCTTAAAGGGGGGACGTTCTGTCACAGAGAATTTATTGATCATAAATTGCCATATCCTCTTTTTTTTCTTTCCGCCGTATCCTCTATTTTATTATCACTCTTTACCTTTTTCCTGTATTTTTCGCATTCATTCGTTTGCGAAAAATATTTTCTTCCCCATTCTCAACTTTACCGTTTTCTTTCTCATACTGATAAACGCATTTATGACATAACGTGTCAGAGAGAGCGTTAAAATGCATTCTATTGCATTAGGTGTCAGTGGACGAAACTGTGAATATATTCGTCTGGCCAGACATAGGAGCAGACATATGTCTACAGCATTCCCTGCACCAGACGAAATACACTGTGAATATTCGCTTTCGCCAGACCTATAGGCGACAAAGTTGTCTGCATTTTCACCTGCCACAACGAGTTGCATCGGCTGAGCGCTCAGTGAGGCGCGATAGCCGACACCTCCTCGGCGCAGTTTGAGACATTTGTCTGGAAATCCCAGCTGACAAGGCACTCACTGTTGGCCTGGTCAGCGTGAGGTGTGAAAACGCACGAGTGTCAGTTCATGGTAGTCTTCTAGTTGATGTAAGGTGTTTTAGACGGAAAGGGGAGATTATTTCGTTTGGCGAAATAAAGTTGGGACCCTTTGTCTGGTAATAGATATAACCAGAATGTTAAACTTTATTTTCATTCTGACTCCTAAAATGTTGCAGTAGACAGATCGCTGTGCTAGATCAAATATCTGTGTTTTGGCGAAGTCTGAGTTTCTTGGCCATTTTGCCGAGTTCTAGACTACCATTAGATTGCAGTATTCTAGTTCATGGTTTAGTTTGTAGTTCTGTGTGTGGAGATAAATATTATATAAAATATCCAGTAGTTTGTGAGTGTTTAAAGTGATAATCGCTTATTTCATATTTCACTAGTTAGATTTGGTGCAGAGTGTTTAAATTATATAGTCTGTATTATTTTCTAGTGACGTGTTTCAGTGGAAAGCAGAATAAATTATAATTTCTAGCTTAAACAACAATGTAGCTATAATGAATTTAATTTAACTGCTAAATAATCAGACGGGAACAATTTTTCTAAACTAACTTATAAATGCTAGATGCCTCATGAGTGTTGACGGAATACGTATGTATTCCTAATTCATGAGGACTGATGATTTTTAAATATATAACTTATTGCACGGGAAGTTTTAAATGATAAGTCAAGCTGTACGCTTGCATTTAAAAAAAAAACATAAGTTATATTGAGTACATAATATGTAACATATTTCATATGTGTTTTTTTCTTTATTCAGTGAATACTGGGGTAACCCAAACTTTGCCGGCGTTTTGTACAGAGACATACCTAATAAATGCTTATACTGGGCCTTTGAGCCAGTGCATATTTCTACACTAACTCTAATGTACATGCTGCCTTGTGGCGAGAAAAATTACAGAAATCTAAAACATTAACTTTCCGACATTGTTGACAAGTGTGTGGTGAACCAAGATTATTTGTTGAGAGAAGTTGTCCACCGGTCATCTTCCTAATTAAGGGAAACCTCGTGTTCTGACATTGTGTGCTCGTTTAATCCTAATTCTTACCTCGTGAGTCAAGTGACACTAACTTTAGTCTGAAATACCTTGTAACTATCGCATGAAGCAGACGCTCCCCGGATCCATTTTGATGAAACCAACAAACAAATCTGCAGAGCTGGGATCCGCTTCATTTAACGACAGTAACAGATAAAAAGTGTGTGAGTGTCCCAAAGTTTGCGCCAGACGGCGAACCACAGCACGATTGTAAGTATATCAGGGCCCTGATGAAAGAACCGAGTGAAAGTAGACTGAAGGATGTTCTTTGTTTGAGTCACCCACGTTGTAACTTCCTTTATGCAAGTTATTGCTAACAATATGTACCCTTAGAATAAAGCAGAGTATCAAGTCTGTCCATACCTTAAAAGGGGGAAACCATAGACTCAATCATATGTATCTGTAACTCTTGGGGGTTATCACTTTCTTCTAACGGGACTGTGAGCTATATATCCAGGGGAGGACCATACAAACGGGTCTATCACTATTGTAGCATTCCTTGATTCTTATGACTATTTGTATATGCTTTTGATGTATTTTATATGTTGTGATGTAAGTTTACTATGATAATTAAACTATACCTACATTTATTTCAGTGTGGTGCTCAGTTCGTTCCCATAATATCTATATAATCATTGTTATAGTTGTTCCCACGTCTGTGTGTCTAACTGTCGTCACTTGTATGTGCGGGCACGTGAGTGGATAGATATATTAATATACCTATTTTTTTATAGACTGCTCTGACAGCTGAGTGAAAAGGCCCTTGAGTATAAGAGTGAGATCCATCTTTGTTTCATAGATCTAGAAAAGGCGTTTGACAGGTTCCCCTGGAGCAAACTTTGGGATTGTTTGGCAAGGAAGAACATTCCAGCACCTCTGATTCATGCTATACAGAACTTCTACAAGTCTTGCAGAAATTATGTGAGGACAGCAAACCACAAGTCAGAAGAGTTCAGGACCACCACTGGTGTAAGACAAGGTGATATCCTGTCACCTCACCTTTTCATACTCCTCATGGACGATGTCATTAAGGCATGTAAGGAGAGAACAAGAAAGTATATAGTGGGGTACTGGAAGATGAGACAGGTCTGTATTTCGGAGCTGGCATTTGCTGATGATGTTGCCCTGATTGCTAAATCAGAGGCACATCTCCAATTCAACCTGCAAGTCTGGAAGGAAGAGCTGGAGAAGAGAGGGATGGTCATAAGCAGCTCTAAAACAAAATCCATGGTGATATCACGAGAAGAAAGAAGACATCAGATTAAGCTGGGAGAACAGGTCCTGGAGCAGGTAGACCACTTTAAATACCTCGGAGCTATTATTGACCGAAAGGGAGGCATCAAAGAAGAGTTGGCCACTCGAAAAGCAGCAGCTGGGAGACTTTTTCAGGCCATAAATCGAGGATTCCTCAGCAAGAAATAGGTTGGTAAGAAAACGAAGATGGCTGTATACCGCTCCACCTATGTCCCAGTCTTGACATATGGATGCGAGTCATGGGCAATGACTACAACCCACAAAAGCCAGATCCAAACCTCAGAAATGAGGTATCTGAGGAAGGTGGTTGAAGTAACAAGAAGAGACATGGTACGGAACCAGACGATACGTCAAGGCCTTAAATCCCACCCCCTGCAGACCCAAGTAGAACAATCCCAACTAAGATGGTTTGGCCATGTCTGCAGAATGGGAGAAGATCGGCTTTCACGACAAGCATGGGAAACAAAGAGCCAAGGATCCAGACCCCCAGGACGACCCAGAGTCCGCTGGGAGGACAACATTAGACAATCTTTGAAGGACCGAGGACTAGAATGGAACCAGGCCAGGAGGAAGACAGCCGATAGGATAGTCTGGCGCTCTCTCTTCCAAACCTCTACACCTCACGGTAGAATGGGAACGACTAAGTAAGTAAGTTTTATAGACTGTCTGACTCCTTTGGATCTGTTGTAGAAGATAGGCGGAAAGAAAGAGAGAGATTCTCGATTTCCGGGACAGCCTCTATAAAATTCTACCATCTCACTCGTGGAACCCTATTTCTAATATCACATCTCACTGTGGCTATCACTCATTCTAACCTATTCAGAAGGGACCAACCCAAGTCTTAATTTCCCTATAAAAAATCTACGACACTGATGACATAGAGTTAAAAGTAACAGTAGTTCCAATCACATAGCACAGTGCTCCGCAACATTTTTTACTTCACGGCACACTTAAGTGCCCTTCAAAATTTCACATAAGAGCTTTTTTTCGCCCAATCTGAGGTGGCGCAGTAGAGAGCATCGCCACTTGGTGCGATAGGCAGCTTCATCCTCCCAGGTTGCTGGATCTATGCCCAGTGCCTTCATGTCTCTCTTGCTTACATCTTTGAACCTCAGCTGTGGTCGCCCAACTGATCTTTTGCCATCTTTCAGTTGTCCGTAGAACATATCATTCGGGATGCGACCATTTTCCATGAAGCGGACATGGCCAAACCAGCGTAGTCTGCGCTGTCTAGGCAGTGTATACATGTTTTGAAGGCCAGCACGTGACAACACCTCGACATTTGTCACTTTGTCCTTCCACGAAATACCGAGAATGAACAGTTCTCTTCCTGTCTACCTTTGCCTTCCTTAACTCAACAGCAGAATCAGTACTCATTTACAACTGGGTAATCTGGATCGTGATCTCGCCGTGTTTCGAACACGGTATCTATGGTTGTCCACATATGATATCACGCAGTAACGGAGAGGTGGGTCTAAAATGTTGTAACGAAGTGTGATGACATGGTGAGGGCGTGGTGGTTTTAAAAAATGTAACGTCACCCACAAAAAATACGAATGAGGCTCGCTTCTTTCATGCATGATATCGAAACAAGGTAGAGTTTGTAACTTCCATTCTTATAGTTCACTTTTATCAGAAACAGGTAACAATTCGCTCGTGAACGACATATATTAATATTATAATCCCAGCTGAAATATCGGTTAATTGTTATAACCTTTAACTATTTTAAATTGCTTTTAATTATACATTTCTTTTTTAATACACTGCAATAAAGACCTTTCCAATAAACGATGTTGATCTGGACGCAAATGGTCTTCTAGTTCGTTCAATGGAGAAGCATCTTGCTTTGACGCGGAATGATAACAAACTCTCTTTTTAAACCGTTGAATTGCTGTGGATTTTCTATCAAGTTTAGAATTATTTAATGAAACTTTTAACATAATTAGAAATGTGGTGATATTAATGTGTTTACTTTACATTTAATTTATTTTTTAATGTTTGAAACGAAATGAAGCCAAAATGAGCCATGTTTTAAAATAAATTTGGCAACATTTAACTGGCAAAGCAGTTATTGTAAAAGCCAGATTAATTAAAGGCTATTTTAGGTGAGGGATTATTATTTTATCTACACGTGAACTAATTTACATTTGATTACATTCTTCATTTTCAGTCGTAATAAAAAAAAAATGGAAGAAAAAAAACAGGGATTGGGGGGGGGGGGGGGGGGGGGGGGGGGGGGGGGGGGGGGGGGGGTGTTAGGAGATTTGTTACATCACATAAATGGTTTGAATTTTGTGACGAAATGAGACAAATGGGGAGGGGGGATGGATTGTGGTTAACATTGAGTGACGTTATATATGAACGACCCCTTGATAAAAGAAATATAGCCGCGGTGACG
>JAMPIV010007462.1:0-32829 GCA_024509875.1 Oreohelix idahoensis | reverse complement strand
ATAGAACTGCTGACTTCTGTACGGAAGTGATGGCAATCAGGCAGCAATTCAAAATTTGACATTATGCAGGAACATTTACCAGCAACATTTGTTTTCGTGGATTTAAGGAAAATGATTGAACAGTAAAAAGAAAACAGTAATGTAATTTGTATTAAAAAAATACATTAATCAAACACTAAAAAGGTCTTTTTCAAAATTGAAAATGTCAAAAATATGCAAAACTGTGACTTAAAAAAAAGTGTAAAATGAGCAAAGAATATCACAAATGCCCTAATATGACAACAGTGGCTAAAAATGATCAATTTTGCCTTTACAAAGGCTCTTAAATCAGCTTAGTTTTGTATCAAACACATTTGTATTCAACTCAACAACGTTTTGGTTAAGCCAAAAATATGGTCATCAAAATCCTAGCTCTAGTGATCATCATGAGTTTACTTGTCCATTATTTTTCCTCATCTAGCGCCAAAAAAATAAAACAAATTGTTTGATTGTAGTTAATCTCTGTAGTGCACACTCTAAAACTAAAGACACACAGAAAACATGTATTTCCAAAAACAACTCTTGACACGACTCTCTATAACGGACAATAGGTTAAACGTTATAACTCTAAATGTGAGAGGTCTAAGAACACAACTGGTATAATGACAACATTAGTACACACATATAAAACTGACAATAGTTTAAACGTTATAACTCTAAATGTGAGAGGTCTAAGAACACAACTGTTATAATGACAACATTACTACACACATATAAAACTGACAATAGTTTAAACGTTATAACTCTAAATGTGAGAGGTCTAAGAACACAACTGGTATAATGACAACATTGGTACACACATATAAAACTGACAATAGTTTAAACGTTATAACTCTAAATGTGAGAGGTCTAAGAACACAACTGGTATATTGACAACATTAGTACACACATATAAAACTGACAATAGTTTAAACGTTATAACTCTAAATGTGAGAGGTCTAAGAACACAACTGGTATAATGACAACATTAGTACACACATATAAAACTGACAATAGTTTAAACGTTATAACTCTAAATGTGAGAGGTCTAAGAACACAACTGGTATAATGACAACATTAGTAAACACATATAAAACTGACGTCATTTTGTCTACAGAAGGTAGTCCGATAGAAGCTACTGACGTAGAACAGTAAAGTGTTGGAGACTTACTATACTAGATCCAGCATCGAGAGGTCAGGTGACCAGTTCCTTCCTCACTGCCTTTTTCCTACTCTGGCTCACGAGCAGCGTCAGCCACCCATTTACAGCAGAGTAGATTGGATAATGATCCAACATGTTTCTAATACAGCAACTTTGCAGCGAGAAGCCAGCGTTATAACCATTTTGCCAATAGGAAAATATTTCTACAGACAACTTGTATTCATGATGAAATACCAGGTAACCACTTGCCCCAAGTTCTACACTCTCTGCCACGGCTGACGATGACTTGCTGGTAGTTAATCCAGTTCTCATCTGATATACTCCACTCTTCCCTTTTGAATATATTTTCAACTCGTTGTCTCTGTATGTGCCATCTTAATGTCAACTATATTTACATGCAGGGGGTGCCGTTTATCAGTGGTTACTTTCAAATAGGCTTTTGCTTGGGCCAAGCATATCTGGATCTAATCGACAGCACTCCAAGCATGTACCTCATTGTTACAACGGGGGTATCCCGCGTACAGCCCAATACAATACGCATCCCCTCATTTTGAATGCATTCTAGTGGTTCACATTGTGTCACGTGTCAGCGTGAGTATTCTTAGCCCATATTCATTGACCGATATAACTAGTTGATGATAAAGAAGAAGTAGTAATATCTGCTCTAGACTCGCCGCGGCCATTATTTTTAGACCTGCCAGATCTCTCCTGCATTTCTGTGTCATGTGATCAATATGGTACTTATATGACAGCGTTTTTCCGTGGTTTCAAAGCCAACGCGTCCAGACAAGTTCGACTACAACGATCCAATGACAGTAAAAAGTTAGTTGCTTATCCTCTACAGGACGTGGCAATCAACTCCAGCTTTTATTGGCTGTTTGTGATTTTTCTAGGCAATTTTATTCATTCAGTAGTTTGCCATTGCTTTCTGAACGGTACGGCGCTTATACCATTGTTAAAAATCCACACAAAGCGATCTGCTACCAAACCGCCTGTAGCAGGTTTCAAACCTGGTATATCTGGATTATGAAACTGCGTTCATATCCATTAGGCCACAGACGCCAATGACGGTAAAACGGAATGTAAAACAGTGAAATCAAAGCAGGCGAAATAGTGATATCATTCGTGCGTAAAGGAGAAATAGTGATATCATTCATGAGTAAAGGAGAAAAAGCACGCTGTAATTCTAACTCAGTGGTCCCAAAGTGGGCGATATCACCCACTTGACATGAGAGCTTAAAAGTAGAACGAAAAGCTAACCTACCTCCGATGTTGACCAGAAATTCAACACCATTCTAACACTATATAAAGAACGCAGCGAATCATGCTTGGGATTCTGGAAAAGGAAAAGACAAGATTGGATAACACCAAAACATTAAACACCATAGCGATGAGAAAGGAAAAGAAAAGAAAGAAAATAAAAGCAAAGTACCCCAGGTTCAAATAACTATATAGCTAGACAAGGAAATTCATAGACGATCTTGCAGTACAAGCAGAAGGTGCAGCACTGATAAATGAACAAAGCACAGTTTATAAAATAACTAAAACCATCAGCGAAAAACGGAGTTCAAACAATATAATGTTAGTAAGAGACAAGCAAGAAATTATCATTACTGCAGAACAGATGGGAAGAGCACTTCAGAGAGACACTGAATAAGGAACCACCTGAGACGCCGCTGAATGTTCCTGCGGCTGAAAATGATTTAAACGGCAATACAGAAATTCAACAAAGAGAAGAAATCGCCACAGCTATCAAGTAGTTAAAGAATTGAAAAGCTCCTGGTCATGACAATTTAAGTGCAGAGCTACTTAAAACAGACCCTGAATTAGCAGCATAACTATTAGAACCACTATCTGCACAAGTCTGGAAAACAGGGAAAACACCAATGGAGTGGAATAAAAGAATAATTGTCAAATTGCCCAAGAAACGCGACCTTGAAGACTGCAACCGGAGAGGAATTACATCTTTCAAGTCCCCAGAAAAATGCTAGGCAGGATAATTGTCACGAGAATTTCAAAAGCTGTTGACCATAAACTGAGGAAAGAAGACGAGTGATTCAGAAAAAATAGAAGACGTTGAGATCAAATATTCACCCTCTGGAACATTATAAAGCAGTGCTCAGAATGGCATAGGCAACTGTACACAACTTCTGAATTTTTAAAAGGCTTTATACAGCATTTACAGGGACAACCTACTGATGACTTAACGAATTCCCAGCTGCATTGTATCTATCATAAAAAGCTTCTGTGCTAACTTTCCATGTAGTTTTGGGCAGAGCAACCTAACTTATGAGGTACGACAGGGATGCCACTTATCAACACACTTATTTTTGAAAGTCAAAGACTGTGTGATGCGCCAGAAAACAGAGGGCAGTCCAAGAGGAATTAGATTAACTTTACAGAGCTATGTACTTTCTCTGCTTCTCTTTGGTGCAGAATGCCGGAGAATAACAGAGATGGAAATGTCGAAATTCTCATCTTTCCACATAGTGTGCTTAAGGAAAATTCTCCGAATTTTTTGGCCGAATACCATCACCAACCAAGATCTGCTTACTCGGAGCAAGGAAGAGAACATGCACACCATCATAGCTTGGATACGCTGGAGTTGAGTTGGCCACGTCCTCAGAAGAGACCCTGATGCCATCACAAGTACAGCTATGCTATGGACCGCTGAAGGAAAGCGAAAGAGAGGCCGCTCAAAAACAACTTGGAGGAGAACTGTCGAGGCTGAGATGCAAAGAAAGAACCAGAGCTTGGACACTGCACGGAGAATGGCCGCCGACCGAGCAAAGTGGAAGCACGTACCAGCAGATAAGAGAAGCTTTCCAATGGGCACTAGGAATATTTCGTAATTAACTGTATTATAAAGTGCATATGGCCGAAGCCATCTCCTTTCGTGGAAAAGCTTTACGGGGATTCAAATAGCCTTAAACTGACTACTGCTTTCTTTGAGAACATTCAACTGGACGTCTGAGAGTGTACGAAGAAAAAGACTGTTCCAATAGTGCGTAGCAGTGTTCGTGACAATAACGTTATAATGGGTTACTACTGTACTCTCTTATACTGTTAATAAACGTTGGTCATACTAAATTACGCAATTAAGTTGTATTATTTAACAAGAAAATTAAGTTAATAAGTAAGCACATCTGTAGCTTGATATTAGAATTAACAACAACAAAAAGAACGATTAGTCGGTTGCTCTTATCTTCCACACTTTATAGTTTTTTTTTTTTAAATGTAATGCTGGCATATGGAGGGTTGCTGGTGATGAGCTCTGGGGGCTAAGGGGGCAGTGACCTGGAAAATGTTGAGAAACACTGTTCTAACCTGTTATGTTGTGATGGGTTACTGGCTCGGGTAATAAGATTTCTGTACATTTCACCAAATTTGTGTTAGGAGAGATACCTTCTGTCTTGTCAAGGGAAACAATTTAATACATAAATACGTAACATGTTTTATAAACTATTTCAACAATTATGTTAAAATTTGCTTAATTTTGCTATTAATTTTTATATGACTATTAGTTTTAAAATAGCGTTTTTGTACAACTGGTACTTGCTAAAACGTTTTTGTTGTTTAGCTAAAGATTTTAATAAACAGTTTAAAGAACTGCAATTGATACATAATTTGATGAGCGAACACTTACGTATTCTGTATCCTTTAATTGATAATATATCATAACTTTTGCCTAGAATATACCAAACCTGCCTGGCGCAAAAAAAAAAAAAAACATTTTTTCAACGTACTGTATAAAACATCACAAACAACTATACTACGACCAAACATTTACAGATGTACACCTACAAACATATTGTACCGGAAGAGACAGAGCAGTTACAGATAGAGAGTAGGCTTAAGGAAGTTTCTGTTCAGATGTACAAGAACATTATTTACGCGTTTTTCGTAATTTGCACGATGGTCTCCAAATACCAAGAGATGTTTAAACCGTCAGCTATTAACTTGATTACTTCACAGATGTTGTGTTGTTCTAACATGGAGAAGTTGATTGTCTCGACTTATATGATTAAGATTGTGGTCAACATTATAAAACCTGGAAAACATTTAATTACAGTGACATGGCTTCAAACATGCAGATTATCTTACTCGTTTATGTGCTGTAATCTAACAAGATGTGTTGGAACTAGAGTGAACGGTCTACCATTCATCTAATTGTTTTAAAATATCCAAAGGAAAATCTATAGCATTATTTTCATCTTCAGAAATGTGTTAAACCTCACCGTACCAACTATTCACTATGGATACACTTTACTTTATTTAACTTATCATTGTATATGCTACAATTAGCTTATCATCGTAAATGTTGCGTTTAGCTTATCATCGTATATGCTGCAATTAGCGAGTAATAATAAACATAAATAGTCAAGATGCAGGCACTCTTAAGATATAAATAAATATTTAAAAAATAGACATCTTCCCAGTTACAGAAGTGAGAGGCGTAATGGGGTACCAAGCTAAGGGCCATTCGAACAGCGTTATCGCCTCGCTTCAGGAGTTAATTGTTACCAAGCACACTGCAAACTCGGCATCATAAAATATAGTGCTTTGTGGATAGTGGTCATTGTTACTACCACTTAAAGTAACTACGGAATATAGGACTGGGAAACGAGCCACGCTAAATATAGACGCAATCAATTCCCGATTCACCAGATTTGTTGTTGTTTAACTAAGGCTGCTGAGCTTCTCTTTAGCAGCATATACCAAGTTGAAGGCTCCTTTGTATTATCAACACTGTAGATCAAGGCTTTTTTCTATTACTCTTCTGCCATTCCGAAATGTGTTGAGTTTATCACCCTGTCCTTTCTGGCCGCGCTGCCATGTAGACCGGTTGGGTTGATCATAATTTTTGTTGCTGGTGGGGTACTTGTTTTTAAAGAATTTCGATTTTTCCGGAAGGGAATTCAGAGGTACAGTTTCCCTGTAGTTATGGTGGTGAGAAGATTTGAAGACTGTTCTAGATTTTTTTCCGAGAAGACTCCTCTGTCGGTTTGCGTTTTGCGCATGGCAGTTCGGCCATCGCATAGTTATATCGCTCAGACTTGCTCAAGATGTCTTCCAGCTTTACTGCGCCTTGTTCAGCTAGAAATCTACGGGTGTCACTTGACAAATTGTTCTTTATTTGTTCCGTTAGAACCAATTCCTCCAAACCTTGATAGATGAGAGGGAGCTCAGAAAGCTCCATGCACTTTGTCAAGTATCCCTTCAGAGGAGAAGAGAGCTGCTGAAAAGTCTCAGTGCCGTCCTTTCTGCTGTTCCGGAACAGTTGCAAAAATTTGCGAGCGTTCATTTCGAAACGCTCAAGTAAAGCCTTCTTCAACATGTCGTAATTGTCTTGCTGACTGCTGTCCAGTTTTGTGTACGCATCATACGCCGTGCCTTTTAAAGCCTGGGAAAGCTTAAACACCAACGCGACCTTTCCAAACCGTACAGACTTGCCATTCTTTCAAATTTTTCTAGATAACAGTCAATTTTCTCATTGGGGCTTGGGAAGGATTCCAGGGAAAATACATAGCTGCGAGTTGGAGAGAATGAGTGTTGGAAAGGTCAGTTGTCTGTGACTGAGGTAGAGAGTCTCCGTTGCTGGAGGTAGAGGCAGCCCCACGGCTTTGGACCTCTAGAGTCTTAATTGCCGGTTCGTGCTGTCTCTCCTTTTCTCGTTCGTTTGCCCTGCGAATTTCCATCTCTGCCTCAATTTTCTTCTGTTCCAATTGACGATCTTCCGCTTCTTTCTTCTAGGCTGTATCTTGTACTGCGTCATATCTGTCAAGTTCTTCGTTGATAAACGCTTTTGCTTCTTCTCTTTGTAATCCCTCTTCCCTTGCTTCCTCTCTTAGTATTGCTCTAAGTTTTGCACGCTTAGCCATGGCAAATAGCTGACTGTGGTTTAGCCGAAAAAGAAAGAAGAAAAAGGATACGCTGGTTCCCTACCAATTACGAGAAAAAATAACACATATAAATATTCTGTTATTTAACTGAGATACCTCCTCCTTGTTATCAGTTATCTAATCCATCGCTGTATTAACTGGAACTAGGCTCCTAATACAGACGACTTAGCCATATAAATGGTAGATCAGCTAACAACTTGAAAAAAATACTATTACTAACAGTGGAAAGAAATAAAAATTGTTTAATTTTTCCAAAAAAATGTTGGGAGAAAAAATATCCTTAATTTAATTCCACCAAAACTCGCCCACACCTGAAGTCAGTTAGGGTAAGGGTGGCTATTAACTTGACGTATTCTGTCAGAATGGTTTCCTTAGCTTTAGCTCAAACACCGCTGCTTCATAAACCTGGTCATTGTCAAACAATCACGCGCTACCAGCGGCCTTGTAGTACAAAATCATTACGTAACATAACTCCGACAAAGATCACCCACAAGCTAACTGTATGTAACTCTAAAATGCTATGGAACAAAAACTATTTATAAATTGTGTGGTAAGCAAGCCAATAAACAGAACTTTTGTCAAGGGGATAATTATTATTAGTGATACTCACGAGACAACCACACTCTGCTCTATCTAGTCTATAAACAAGATTATAATATCAGACTTTAGTCAATTATCTAGATACAGACTAGATCTAAATTTGGAAACCAACTCAATCTGACGTACTAGAAAGAAATCTCAGGCACCCTTCGCACCAAGATCTTCAGCGGCGACTTTTCAAGATCTAAGATAGATTCTGGTCCCAAATAGTCAAAAAAAAAAAAAAAACAAAAAAAAAATGTGGTGACTCAGTGAGAGATAAGATAAAGAAATAGATTCACGAGTGAATGGTGAAAGGTAGAATCTGTAACTGGAGTGAGAAGATACTCTAGTCCAGCTTATCTATATCATGCACTCAACTAAATTGTTCAGTGGTTTTAAACATGCATTCACCTATACATTTTTGCTATTGACACGGAAACCGTCTAAACCATCTCGGCCTTTTAGAAAGGCCGGCCGTAAAACGGGGATCGATCCTCGGCCTTTCTAAAAGGCTGCTCGAATACTAAGAGTTAATTAAGTTTATGTTAAATTTATTTACCACACAAAAAAAAACTTCACAACATCCAGTATCCATAGCAAAGAGAAAAAAATCATAGGTTACAGAAATAATAAAGAAATAAACCAATAAGTGCAATCTCCTCTGTTGAGATAAGATCCCGTTAGAAGAAAATATTAACCCCGAAAGGTCAAAAGATTTGCGCTAAAGTATAGGATTTTACCATACTGTAAAGATCAGAGTTTTTAATTATCTATCTTGCAAATAACAGTATAAGCAAACAAAAGACAGGAAAAACCAAAGTGAGTACAATGATTATACAATAGAAGAATTATTCACTCCTTCTTTCTCTCGCTTCTGACAAATCAGTGGCCAATTTCAATCATGCTTAGCTAATCGTTGTTTAATAACGTCTGGAACATATCTCCTGGGTACACGTAGCAAATCCAGTTTTGGGTTTTGGCCAAATAAGCCCCAGTTTCTCCAAAGACTGATTAATCCTCTTATTTGGGAAACGCTTACTTCGGTATTGCTTAACTTGATCTGTTTATATCACATCAATTAATTCAGGTAGGAAAATAAGTGCAAGATCTAGCGTTCACAGTGTGTACAGTAACTGGTAATTCCGATAGTTAAAAAAAGAATGTTAGGTAGGTAAATCTCTCTGGATAAATCCTCTTCACAACACAGTGGTGGAAAAATGGGTAGTGTTAATTTTGATAATTACGCCACAGCGGGCTGAATGTACATGAAAATGGAAAACGAATCTGGGTAGCTATATGTCCCTCTACAATTATTCTTATTCTTATATGGGTGAACTCTCTCTCTCTCTCTCTCTCTCTCTCTCTCTCTCTCTTTCTCTCTGGGTGAACCAAAGGACCGAACAGGTCAACCTCGAAGACCTGCTATTTATATAAGAATGTTTCTTTTGGTACTATAGGACTTAGGCTTAGACACGTTTTTCTTAGATGTAGGCCGCTGGTAGGTTTTGGTTTTGTGACTAGTACTAGATTTAGGAAGAAAATACAAACATGTTTAACGATAATATAAATATTCTAATCTAACACCGCGTTAAGGTATAATTTATTATCCACTTGGTTATTAAATTTAATTAGAAACTATAAGTGTATAGCTTATTTTATCGTTTAAATTAACCCGTGAAATAAGCACTAGTCATTTATAAAATTAGACATAATGAATTAGAAATAAATATATCTCTATTTCTTCGGTACTCAAAGGCCTAGTGCATCTCACTAGTCTGTTAGAACATCTCTTACTAAGTAATAGCAATTAATTAGATTTACGTTACAGCTGGAAAAATTAGCTATACATTTTTATTTAATCTGCTAGCAATAAACACAGTAAATCCAAGTGAAATATAATGACGAACTTTAACAATTAAATCACTCAAGTGCTAGTATATATATTGTTTCCGCCACACAGAAAATAAAACTATTTCCAACGAAAATACTAAGAAATCCACTTTAACAATGGTCTAGAATTCGAAGCTAGATGTTCAGAAATTTCTGAGGCTACTAGATAATTGATTTTAAAGGAAGAGGTATATATATATATTTATATATCTTTAATATATATATATATATATATATATAATATATATATATATATATATATATATATATATAAATATATATATATATATATATATATATTTATATATATATAAATATATATATATATTTATAATATATAAATATATATATATATATTATATATATATATATATATATATTAATATATATAATATATATATTATATATATATATATATATATATATATATATATATATATATATATATATTCGCTAGTACTGTTGAGATATCACGCCTTCTCCCGGATTTTGGGAAAATCTGCGGTCGATTCCTGAATGAAAGCTTTATTTCTCACTTATGCCGACCGCATAGACGTGGGGCAACGAGCAAACCGTCTTTGATCACGGCTCGTACTGCAGCTAATAACATAACCTCGAACTCACGAACGGACGGGTGAGGTCGGTGACAGTTGTTATCGCCCCTTGATCCTTTCCCAATTCGCTTAAATCCCCTGATGAACAAAAGTAATTCTAATTTCTTATCGCCCCTGATTTACAAAAAGACGACCCGTTCTCTTTCTACAAGCTTTCAGTCTAATCTGTCCCTATTTCACCGATTGCCCGATCGGTTGCGTGATAATTCAGTTAACGGCTCTTAATAGCTAATAGGTCTGTTTGTAAACATTCCTAGTGCCTGTAAGACATAGAGAAACGAAAATAGGCGTGGCTAAATTATTAGTTAGACAGATATTGAAGTGTAGGGTTTCTGCGTTTAACTAACCGTGCATACTAATGAGGAAGCAAAGGTGAAAGCCAGGTGGGAGCAAAAAACGTGTGGATATATGTAATCTATTTACATAATCTATCACAGTCTCATAAAACCTGTTTGTCAAGATTTGCAAAACTGTCACAGAAAACGCATCTGCAGTCTAGTATTTGTAAGTGTTATGTAATTTCACGATTATCTTGTGTGTGGCTAGCGTTTGTAAGTGTATGTATGCTATGATTATCTTGTGTGTGATTAGTGTTTGTAAGTGTTATGTAATGTCACGATCATCGTGTGTGACTAGTGTTTGTAAGTGTTATGTAATTTCACGATTATCTTGTGTGTGACTAATGTTTAAAGGTGTTATGAATACCATGATTACATTGTGTGTATGCAACTAGTGTTTGTAAGTGTTATGTAATTTCACGATTATCTTGTATAAGACTAGTGTTTGTAAGTGTTATGTTATTTCACGATTATCTTGTGGGTGACTAATGTTTGTAAGTGTTATGTTTGCCACGATTGCCTTGTGTGGGACTAGTGATTGTATGTGTTATGTAATTTCAAGATTATCTTGCATGTGACTAATGTTTGTACGTATTATGTAATGCCACGATCATCATGTGTGTGACTATTGTTTCTAAGTGTTATATAATGTTAGGATTGTCTTGTGTTTGACTAGTGTTTGTAAGTATTATGTAATGTCACGATTATCTTGTAAGTGACTTGTGTTCGTAAAAATAAGAATATGTAAATATTGTTTGCAATGTATCTTAATACGAAATTAGTAACAGTATATTTTGAATGGATCGATGTCAATATCTTAAAGATATGCTTGATAATTTGGCATGTTTATGTAAAGTTCAGTTCATCCATCCTGCCACATATTTTGTCTTGCCAGATTGTGGTTGCAAAAAAGCCGACGTGAAATATATTATATTATAATGTTATATTATATAATATATTATATTATATTATGTTATATTATATTATATTATATATATACGTCAGTTTGGTGAAACGACAGTCAAGGCATCTTCAATCACGGGACGTTTGGTGAAACAACAGTCAAAACATCTTCAATCACGTACACCCTTAAAGATGTGTCGTGCAGAACCCACCCTTGTCACGCGTAAAGTAATCCAGTCCGCAGGTCGATCAATCTCACATCGGAAATACACAACCCCAGAATTAACTCTCCACATCAAGCAACTTGAAAAAGAGAGGTAAGAAATTACCCTTCACTGCCTAACGCCAACAATTAATGTCAACAAAATATGTGTCCCACGGGGATTCTGTGTTTATAAACTACGCTTACATGATATTAAAGAAAAAACAATTAACACGAATGAAAAAAAACACACACACAAAACCTGCGTTCAAATGTAGAGGAAATGTGAATACGGAAATACCCGTTGTTATTTATAGTTTGACCTAGATGTACTTAGTTTAACGGTTGTCCAATAGCAGATACTATGGAAGGGGAGTGAAGTGTTAGAGAATTGACTATCCTTGGTCTCAGCTTTCTGAGGTGCTGCCAAATGTTAGAGAATTGACTATCCTTGGTCTCAGCTTTCTGAGGTGTTGTGTAATGTTAGAGAATTGACTATCCTTGGTCTCAGCTTTCTGAGGTGTTGTGTTATGTTAGAGAATTGACTATCCTTGGTCTCAGCTTTCTGAGGTGTTGTGTAATGTTAGAGAATTGACTATCCTTGGTCTCAGCTTTCTGAGGTGTTGTGTAATGTTAGAGAATTGACTATCCTTGGTCTCAGCTTTCTGAGGTGTTGTGTAATGTTAGAGAATTGACTATCCTTGGTCTCAGCTTTCTGAAGTGTTGTGTAATGTTAGAGAATTGATTATCCTTGGTCTCAGCTTTCTGAGGTGTTGTGTAATGTTAGAGAATTGACTATCCTTGGTCTCAGCTTTCTGAGGTGTTGTGTAATGTTAGAGAATTGACTATCCTTGGTCTCAGCTTTCTGAGGTGTTGTGTAATGTTAGAGAATTGACTATCCTTGGTCTCAGCTTTCTGAGGTGTTGTGTAATGTTAGAGAATTGACTATCGTTGACTATTTGTTAAGGCATATTATAATGTATTTTACATGTTAACCACATTTAGTTTTGTTAGTAGTTTAATCTACGCGGTAACAATTCTATCTGGGGCCTACATGATGTATTTTGCACTATTTTTAATTATAAGTGAACGTGATGTAAGGTTTACGTCACTAGGATATTATGACGTAGTATGTTCTGCAGTAATTTATGCAAACCGTTAATCGAGGCCTTCTATTGTACGAATCCGTCAGAGTAAGACGTTGATGCTTTCGCTCCCAAGTTATGAAGTTTTAACAGTTCTCCTACGTGGCTTAAGAAATTGAGAAGGACGCCACTAATATTCAAGAAGATGTCGAATTAAGTATGCAAGTTCAATGATTTTTTATGCAGAGGAAGTTTACGGGAGTAATCAATATTAATCTCCATATTCTGGTTGTAACAACTTGGGTGTTAACCGTTATCGGCATCTCTAGTAAATAGGCCAGGTATGAGACGATGTATCACGGACTGTATGAGATTCCATATATGCATTGTTTCATGAACATTATTCTATGCTTCGTAAATAAACATGTTGAATCTGTGGACCCTTACTACAAATTGTTGGAGGTCAATTTATGAGGAATTGTTCTTGCACAATCCCATGACATTTAATACATCTCATCAGCACGATGCACATTACAGAGGTCAGATATTAAATAATAAACTTCTTCAATCACTCAATCTCCAATATAACAAAACCATCCGAAACAGAGATTTCATGGTGCTCCAGTGATGGGGATTTCGTTTGTCAAGAACATTTATTAACGGTTGTATCGTGAAAAAAACAGTGACTGACAAAAAATTTTTTTTTCAAAATCTCGAACGAATTTTACACCGTTTGCTTAATTTGCATACTTAAAGCTGGAATGCGCATGTCAGCCGGTTAGTGATGAAAATGTCAGAATGCTATCAAAATACCAGCTCCGCAAGTTGTTATAAAAACCTACTATCAAAATGTCGAATTACAAGCCTGCCATGGCCTTACACTCATCAAAGGGACTGATGTTTGTTACGCCTAAGGCCAGTTTCAAGCCACCAGTCTGCCTACTAACGAAGCCTTCCATGCTGCATACTAGTGTCGGCGGAGATTGTTTCAGCTGTTTAAGATAAGTACCTATCTGTGCTTAAAAATTTTTTTACCAGGTAATTGTTGGCAGTCCCTAGCGTAAATTATATCTTTTATGTCTGTTATATGTATGTTTTATGTCTGTTGTTTATTATTCGTGGGCAGTTGGCGGGAACTTCGAATTTTTGCAATATCTCTGCGGACGATCGCAGATTCAAAGTCGGTCTGTATGGCCATTTTGAACATTTTCATTTGAGCAGAAGGTCTGATTCAAGTAAACTCGTCGAATATCCTGTCAGTTACTGGATTTGTTCAATTATATATGTTTAGCTGCAACGTTTTGTTTATCTATATTGTATTTTCATTGGTTTCAATTTCATTTTTCTTAGTTATGTCTTTGTTCGTTAACAATTTGTAGGTCTAACCTTGCTATAGTTTAGTTTGTTACAAATCAGCTGTTTGTACTGGGTCCTGCATGCGTCTATTTTTAGATTGTTTTGCTGTAGATTGACCTCATTTGCTGTTTTCGTATTGTTTCACTAGTAGATTTTATTTAGTTATTACAGTCGTTGCTCTTGTGTGTCGTTTGATCTTGTGGCGGGATGTTGCTTTGTATAGTACTTTTCTTTACTGTTCCTATTTTCTTTTTCTTCATGACACTCTATTAATATTGCTTGCATTGTGATTTATGTATATATTGTAAGATAGCAATAATTATTGCTTGCAATGCGTTCTTAGGCCACTAGCAACAATTTTTTTGACTGAGTAAGGCACAGCTATAGTAATAATAGCCACAAAATTTGATGCTTACAGGGGATTGTAAAATAACTTGTCATTTATTTATTTGACTAAGTGAGTCACAGTAGAAATTAACATGGCCACCCTATAATCTTGCATGCGTATTGGCAAAGAATTTGGTTATAAAGGTGAAGCGTTGAAAGAATCTGCTATAACTGAGTTAGCTAAAGCAAAACAAGAGGAGAATGAACAGGAAGCTAAAGCTGAAAGAAAACGTCTCCAAGAGATAGAAGGATGAAAAAAGAAGTGTGGAAGAAGAAAAAAGACGTGTTGAAGAACAGAAAAGACGTCTCTAGGAGATAGAGGATTGAAATGTTAAAATGCAATTTGATGCCCAAATGAAGAAAGAATGATGTTTCTTCATTTAGAGGAATTAAGATTAAGAGGTCAAACTGGAAATAATAGGAATAATGGTGATTCAAATACTGCTTCTTCTGCAGTCAACAATAAGGGTAATGCAAGATTTAAATTACCAATATTTAACCCAGCGTCTGCTGACGTGTCATTCTACCTTTCACGCTATGAAAGTGTATGTGTAGCACATAAACTAGATAAGTCATTATGGGTTGCCAAACTTATGCAATTTTTAGTTGAAGAACCTATGACTGCCATTAACACAATGGATGAGTCAGTTAAAAACGACTATGATGCTGCTAGAGCAGTACTATTAAAACGTTTTCAACTTGATGAGGAAGAATATCGGGTGAAATTTAAGACAATGATTCCTGAATCTGGACAAGACTTTTCAGTATTCATCTCTGCCATATGACTTACTTTTAATAGATGGGTTCAACCCTCAGGAATTGAGAAATCATATGATAAACTTATGGATCTATTGCTAAGGGATAAGGTGTTATCCTCGGTAAGCAGGCCATTTTGGTCTTTCTTGCAAGAACGCAAGCCATCAAATCTATCGTCTATGGAGGAATTATCTAAACAATAGTGTACCGCACATCCGGGTGCATGTATTAGTAACAGCCAAATAAAAGATTCTCTCCCAGTTGCTTTAGCTACAACTTGGGACAATAATGTTAGAGCTAGATCTCAGAGCTTAGACAGAAATTTCATGCCTAGAAGATATAGTGAAAACAATTATACTAGAATGGGTAACTTTAACAAGAATGATAACTTTAATAGAGGTCGACAACAATTTTCAACAAAGTCCTAATTGGAGAAAACCAAATAATTTTTTTCTCTCAAAAAAAAAAAATTGGAACAATAACAATCCACATTACAGAAATAAGAATAAATGTCAAAACTTTAGAAATCAGGGTAATTCTGGTGATCGCCAGAGGCAACGATCTTGGTCGCGTGGCCTAACGAGGTCTGAACATAATGCAGGGGCAGCACTCACTGGCGGTGCACCGTTCGGTAATCAGGAATTGAATAACCAGGTTCATTCAACTGCATGTTGTTCATTTGATTTTAATGTTGCTTCTCGTTGCCAGGAATGTCTAACTTTATTTCAAAAAGACAGTACTACAGTTCTGAAGTACGGACATCCTCTTTCTGCTGTTAGTCTTTCAGCCCATGACGGCACGGGTACTCTAGTATTCCACCGAAGATTGGTGAATGGTACCCAAGTATCTCTACTCAGGGGTTCGGGATCCAACACAGTAGGGATTAGACAATCGCTTATACACCCTTCTTGTTCGACAGGAAATTGTGTCAAGTGTATTACCTTTGGTGGGACAATTAATTTTTACCCCACAGCTATTGTTGATATTCATACCACATTTTTTCAGGTAAAGTCAAAGTATGTTTATGACTCACATTGTGCGGGTCATATGGACTACACTAGAACACGTTCCAGAGTGTTGTCTTCTTTCTTTTAGCTAGGTGTTTCCAGGGACGTTTCATTATACGTACGTTCATGCATTACCTGCCAAGAAGTTAAATCTCGAGGAACTTTCCATGTAGCTCCAATTCATGCATGTGATATATCTATTAGACCTTTTGATAAGATGGCCGTTGACATTATCGGTCCTCTTTCTGATACTTCGGCTAGAGGTCACAAATATGTCATCACGTGCATTGATTTGTGCACTCGATGGCCAGAGGCCAATCCTCTTAAACATACCTCTATCTCTGAGGTAGCTGATGCACTTTTGCTGATCTTCTCAAGATTATGTTTTCCTCGTAAACTTCTGTCTGATCGTGGTTCACAGTTAGTCTCTGAAACCATGACATCAGCCATGAAGACACTTAATATAGATAGATCATTGAGTAGTATATATCACCCAATGAGCAATGGTTCTGTGGAAAGGCTCAACAGAACACTCAAGCAATTGTTACATAAGTTAACCGACAAAATACATCAGGATTGGGACAGGGTCTTGCCGGCTGTACTGTTCGCTTATCGAGAAGTGCTGAACGAGCAGACCAGATTTTCTTCCTTTGAGCGTGTGTTTGGAGCTCCACCTCGAGGTCCTATGGGTTTAATAAAGGATCTCCTTACTGACTCTGAGATGACTCAGGCCACTCAGTCATTTTAAGAGTACGTGATTAATCTTCGTAGAAAGGTTATTGACGCTTTCCAGTTGGCTACAGCTTCGTCAGAGGCTGCCAAACATAAATCACGTCCCTTGCTAAATAAAAATAGACGGTTACGTCAACTTTTTCCGGGGATGAAGCTTTTGTGTTGCTTCCCC
Organism: Oreohelix idahoensis; assembly: GCA_024509875.1. Taxonomy (NCBI): domain Eukaryota; kingdom Metazoa; phylum Mollusca; class Gastropoda; order Stylommatophora; family Oreohelicidae; genus Oreohelix; species Oreohelix idahoensis. The sequence goes on along the minus strand of JAMPIV010007462.1, from coordinate 15,722 downwards.
GGAAGGATAATAGATTACTCATTGCATGGAATGGCCCATTCATAGTGATATCTCGTACAGCAGATGTTGATTACGTAATCGATATTAAGGGTCAAAGAAAATTGTCAACATTAATATGCTCAAATAATTTCATACCAGACCTGAGCATTTACAGTCTATTTTCCACGACATTGATGACAATGTTGGTAGTTTTTGTCATTATTCTACCTTATCTGTGATTTAGGAGGAGGAAACTTCTTTCCCTGATATTCACATGTCTTTGCCTACACCTGCCTTAGATTCTACAGAATCTTGGAGGAATGTTGCTATTTCATCTTCTTTAACATCTCAGCAACATTGCCAGATATCCAATCTACTGGAATCCTTTTCTGATGTTCTTACTGACCTACCTGATCAAACATCCGTTATTTCTCATGATATCATCCTTACTGATGATATTCCAATCCATCTACGTACTTATCATGTTCTTCTTCATTATCAAAACAAAACATCACTTGAGCTAGATCAGATGTTGAGATCCCGAATTTTTGAAAACAGTAATTCTCCATATTCCTTTTACTTACTTACTTAGTCGTTCCCCTTCTACCGTGAGGTGTAGGCGTGTGGAAGAGAGAGCGCCAGACTATCCTATCGGCTGTCTTCCTCCTGGCCTGGTTCCATTCTAGTCCTCGGTCCTTCAAAGATTGTCTAATGTTGTCCTCCCAGCGGACTCTGGGTCGTCCTGGGGGTCTGGATCCCTGGCTCTTTGTTTCCCATGCTTGTCGTGGTAGCCGATCTTCTCCCATTCTGCAGACATGGCCAAACCATCTTAGTTGGGACTGTTCTACTTGGGACTGCAGGGGGTGGCATTTTAGGGCTTGACGTATCGTCTGGTTGCGGACCATGTCTCTTCTTGTTACTTCAACCACCTTCCTCAAATACCTCATTTTTGAGGTTTGGATCTGGCATTTGTGGGTTGTAGTCATTGCCCATGACTCGCATCCATATGTCAAGACTGGGACATAGGTGGAGCGGTATAAAGCCATCTTCGTTTTCTTACCAACCTCTCTCTTGCTGAGGAATCCTCGATTTATGGCCTGAAAAAGTCTCCCAGCTGCTGCTTTTCGAGTGGCCAACTCTTCTTTGATGCCTCCCTTTCGGTCTATAATAGCTCCGAGATATTTAAAGTGGTCGACCTGCTCCAGGACCTGTTCTCCCAGCTTAATCTGATGTCTTCTTTCTTCTCGTGATATCACCATGGATTTTGTTTTAAAGCTACTTATGACTATCCCTCTCTTCTCCAGCTCTTCCTTCCAGACTTGCAGGTTGGATTGGAGATGTGCCTCTGATTTAGCAATCAGGGCAACATCATCAGCAAATGCCAGCTCTAAAATACAGACCTGTCTCATCTTCCACTACCCCACTGAATAATTTTTTGTTCTCTCCTTACATGATTTGATAACATCGTCCATGAGGAGTATGAAAAGATAAGGTGACAGGATATCACCTTGTCTTACACCAGTGGTGGTCCTGAACTCTTCTGACTTATGGTTTGCTGTCCTCACATAATTCCTGCAAGACTTGTAGAAACTATGTATAGCATGAATCAGAGGTGCTGGAATGTTCTTCCGTGCCAAGCAGTCCCAAAATTTGCTCCAGGGGACCCTGTCAAACGCCTTTTCCAGATCTATGAAACAGAGATGGATCTCACTCTTATACTCAAGGGCCATTTCACTCAGCTGTCTGAGTGTGAAGATTAGGTCTTGAGTACTTCGGTTTGCTCGGAATCCTCACTGGACCTCATCCAATTGTGGCTCAGCTAGGCGTCGGAGTCTCTGCTCTAGGATTCTAGAGTAGATTTTACCAGGGACACTGAGAAGGGATATGCCTCTATGGTTTCCACATTGTCGATTGTCACCCTTTTTGAAAATTGGTGTTATGATGGCAATCTCCCAATCCTTTGGTATGGTCTTGTTGCACCATGCTGCCTGTAGGACCCTTAAGAGTAATAGGTCGCCTGATGCTCCCATGTACTTAACCATTTCTGGTGTTATACAATCATGCCCTGCTGCTTTGCCCATCTTGATTTTCTCCAGTGCTGCCTTCAGTTCTTCCATCTTTATGTCATCTTCATCACCATTTGTTTCATCTTCTGTGCTGGTGGTTATCATTTCTGATGCTTGACCTTGCTCACCATCAAGGAGTTCTGAGAAATATTCTTTCCATCTTTCCATTACTTCCTTCGGGGCAGTAAGCAATTTGCCTTGCTTGTCCTTTATAAATTTGAGAGGGCATTTTTTTTCCTTCCTCGTGTTCTTTAGGGTCTTATAGAACAATTTCTGGTTTTCTTGCGCATCTTTTTCTAGCTTTTCTCCAAATTCTTCCCATGACTTCTGTTTTGCTGCTAGCACCTTGTTCTTTGCTTCTGTTCTGAGTATCACATATTCTCTATATTTCTCTATTTGTGTTGCTGTGTTTTTAGCTCCTAAGTATTGTTTCCATGCCATTTTCTTCTCTCTTATTTTCTCTTTGACTTCCTCTGTCCGCCAAGGTGTCCTCATTCTCTTGTTCCCAAGTCGGACTTCACCACATGCTTCTGCAGCAGCTGTCTTTATGATGTCCTTGAATTTAAGCCACAGGGTTTCCAAGTCATCAGGTAGTTCTTCTGTGTTTCTCACCGCTGTAGCAATAAGCCCCTGATATCTGGTCTTAATTTTTGGCTCTCTCAGCTTGTAGGTCTTAATGCTCATTTCTTCCGTTCGTTTACTTGGTTTCTTGCGTGATGCTGGGCAGTTCTTAGGCTGAGCAACTCTTTCAGTTGTTCTTTTGATTGTAAGCAGGTAGTGATCACTTCCAATCTCTGGCCCCCTCCAGACTCTAGCATCCCGGACATATTTGAATGATCTCCTCCTAACAATGGCATAGTCGATCACTGACTTCTCATTCTTTGTTGGTTCACACCTAGTGTATGCATGTATGCGCTTATGGGGGAACTTTGTGTTGGTAATGATCAGATTCTGCTCACTGCAGAATCTGAGGAGTCGCTTTCCATTGTCATTGAGAGTATCTTCTCCATATCTTCCGATAACTCCACCCCATCTAGCATGTTCATTATCAACTCTGGCATTGAAATCTCCGAGCATGATAATTTCATCTAGGCAGTCATCCACTGTCCTTTGAAGCAGCTCGAAGAATTCCCCCTTGACCTCTGCTCTCTCATCCTCATTTGGCCTATACACTATGACCAGGTTGACTATGGTTTCTCCTTCTTTTAGTTTTACAACCATAATGCGCTCCGAGACAAAGTTCCATCCCTTGATACTATCTTTCTGGTTTTTGGCCACAATGCAACCCACGCCCCCTTTAGCTCTTTTAGATGTGGGTACCCCACTGTATAGCAGCGTGTTGCCATCGAGATCCATGACTCGTTGTCCCTTTTTCTTTGTTTCGGTAATAGCCAGGATTTCTAGTTTTGCTTTCCTCATCTCTTCCACCAGCTCCTCTTCTTTCCCATTTATACTTCTTGTGTTCCACGTTCCATAAGTCGTAGTCCGTAGTCCGTTCCAGTTCGTCGCCTTTAGAATCAGTCCGGTTTTCTCTCTTATATTTCGTGTAATCATAGTTTAAAGCAAACAGGTGATTGGCCTGTTGTGTCTTTGCATGGTGGAGGGGCTGCCTCCTTACGGCCTCCATGCAGGCCGCCCTCCTCCATATTCCTCACTATTAGTTATTGTCCGGAAAAAGGATAATACTATTAGATTGTGCGTAGATTATCACAAACTAAATGCTAAAACCATTTCGGATGCTGAACCTCATACTTTGCTTAACGATTTAGTATCTCGTCAATCCAATACTAATCTCTTCACAAAAATAGATCTGACTAAAGGTTATTGGCAGATTCTATTAACCGAACAAGCTAAACCTCTTACTGCGTTTTCGACTCCACGTGGGTTATACCAGAGGAACGTCATGCCTTTCGGGCTCATGAACGCACCTGCCACATTCATTCGAATGATGGGTAAAATGTTGTCTTATAGATCTGATATCATAACCTACATTGATGATATGTTTGTTTAGTTCATCTTTTGACGAACACTTCGTAGGACTTCGATCTCTTGTGGATACTCTTCGGCTTCATAATCTTACTGCAAGGTTTACGAAAGTTCAGATTGTATTTAAGGAACTTACTTTTCTTGGTCATACTATTGGTTCTGGTCGTCTTAAGACTATACCTCAAAATGTTTTCAAGATTCTCAACTTATCTATCCCTTCTACAAAGAAACAAGTTCGCAGTCTTCTGGCATTGGTTCAATATTATAGTCGATTCAATCCTAACTTGTCAAATATCACGGCGATACTATCATCCGTATTACGTAAGGGAATGCCAATAAAGGTAAAATGGTCGAATGATTGCCAGATAGCGTTTAATAAAATTTTACAAACTTTTTCTTCACCTCCAATTTTAATGTTGCCTGATATTACAAAAGTATATATTCTTCGAACATATGCGAGTGGTTTTGGTTTGGGTGCCTGCCTTCTGCAAGAGTACAACGGAACTCTTCATCCTACCTTATACATTTCCCGGAAAATATCAGAGACATGGAAGAAATATTCGGCAATTGAGAAGGAATTGCTAGCCTGTGTATGGGCTACCTTGGAGCACTCTTCATAGTGCAAACAAACCAAAAATCGGTCGCGGCTTTGAAGCGAGCAAATCACAGAAACCCTAAGCTCGCGCGCTTCTCAATATTGCTACAGCCTGTTGACTTTGATATTCAGTCTATACCAGGATCTGACAATGTCGTAGCGGATTCGCTATCAAGAAATCCAACATCAATACCTGAAGACTGATTATTACTCAAGAAACGCTCAAGTACTTCATGACATTTATGTACAGACATACACTTTCTTGATGCATGCAAGTCACTATCTCTGTAGGCAGGCGTTAGAGTTCCTGCTAGATGTATAGTATCTGTTTACTTATCAGTGTATTTGTTGTTGTACCTAGTTATATAACTGTAATCTTGTTACGGATGGTTTTGTTATATTGGAGATTGAGTGACTGAAGAAGATTATTACTTCATATCTGATCTCTGTAATGTGCATTGTGCTGATGAGATGTATTGAATGTCATGGGCTTGTGCAAGGACAATTCCTAATAAATCGACCTAAAACAACTTGTAGTAAGGGTCCACAGATACAGCATGTTTATTTACGAAGCATAGAATAATGTTCATGAAACAATGGCATAAATAAATATATAGAATCTCCTACAGTCCGTGATACATCGTCTCATACCTGGCCTATTTACTAGAGGTGCCGATAACGGTTAACACCCAAGTAGTGACAACCAGAATATGGAGATTAATATTGATTACTCCCGTAAAATTCCTCTGCATAAAAAATCATTGAACGTGCATACTTAATTCGGCATCTTCTTGAATATTAGTGGCGTCTTTCTCAATTTCTTAAGCCACGTAGGAGAACTGTTAAAACTTCATAAACTTGGGAGCGAAAGCATCAACGTCTTACTCTGACGGATTCATGCAACAGAAGGCCTCGATTAACGGTCTGCATAAATTACTGCAGAACATACTACGTCATAATCACCTAGTGACGTAAACCTTACATCGCGTTCACTTATAATTAAAAATGGTGCAAAATACATCGTGTTGGCCCCAGATAGAATTGTTACCGCGTAGATTAAACCGCTAACAAAACTAAGCGTGGTCAACATGTAAAATACATTATAATCTGCCTTAACAATTTCCTCGGACGGCGGGTTTAAAAAAAATCATGAAATTATTTTTTTTTCAATATGACCAAACATTACACGTAAAAATAGCAATGAGATTTAATGAAAAAAATCGCGAAACATTTATGAACAGACGGCCAGATATGTTTACAATTAACAGTCAATGGCGTTTGTCCAAAATAATTGTAAGTCAAAATCATGTTAAGACAAATGTAAATAATGTTACTGAGTAGAGAACGTCGTCAGTAGTTAATAAAAATAGAGTAGAGTCTAATATAATACTTATTAAGCATTTAACACAAAATATCTACTAAATATAGTTATAGTACACTTAATTAATTATTAAATAAACAACGTAGAGAGAAGAATGTAAGATATGTATGACAATGCAGAGATGTGAAGTAAGAAAATAATATATTGTTATGTCGACACTCTGTAAGTTAGTAAGTTAATAATGTAAGGTATGTGTGTGAACATATATGACAGAACAGTAATAGTAGGTACAAGTAGAAAAGAAAGTATTTTAGTAAGGAGATTACAGTTATATGACTCGGTACAGCAACAAATACACACATACGTAAATAGATACTACACATCAAGCCCCATCTCCGACAACTGACTACAGAGATTACAGTTATATAACTAGGTACATCAACAAATACACTGTCAAGTAAATATGAGTAGATACTACACATCTAGCCACAACTCTAACAAGTGACCAAATAGATTACAGTTATATAACTACGGGTAGAAATATAAAGCAGACAATCCGGCAACAACGAGCAAAAGTCGTAGAACAAAAGAGACATATGAAAAAAAACAGTGACACAATATTCTGAAACAAGAAGTAAGACACACTGAAACTATAAATAACTAACCGGAATTTCAGAGCCCACTTGTCGTCTATAACTAGCAGTACTAATGTGATGACAATATAGCAGTACTAAAGTGATGACAATAAAGCAGTACTAAAGTGATGACAATATAGCAGTACTAATGTGATGACAATATAGCAGTACTAAAGTGATGACAATATAGCAGTACTAATGTGATGACAATATAGCAGTACTAATGTGATGACAATATAGCAGTACTAATGTGATGACAATATAGCAGTACTAATGTGATGACAATATAGCTTAATTATAAGTCCATTACGGACTAAACAAGATATTTTATTTGGATTTGGTTTTAAGGACCATCTTCATTGGACACGGACAACTCCCTCAGTGCCCAGATCTCCTCCCTCAGTGCTCCGATCTCCTCCCTCAGTGCCCCGATCTCCTCGCTCAGATCACACAAGGAGGATCGCATCACAGTACACGAACTCCGTAGATATTTTATACATTAATTATTTAAAAAAACATAATAAAATTATATATTTTTTAAACGTTTAACACACGTGATACTTTTTTTTTTTTCGTGAAAGTTGCTCTAGACAAGAATAGAAGAATAAATCAAACAACATAAATACAGGACTTATGACAATGGTTATAACGAACATAACAACAGATGAGAATACCACTACAAAAATAATTATTATTTTTGTGACTACCACGGTCACACAAGAGAAACCAATAGCATGGGATCCAGATCTCCAGGAATACCCAGAGTTCGCTGGGGGAACAACATTAGATAATCCCTGAGGGACTGAAGACTGGACTGGAACCAGGCCAAAAGAAACACAGCTCACAGGATAACATATCCGTGAGGCTAGACATCATATCTCACTACCCAGGGGATCGGGGAGGAGGATATCATTATTGTACCCACTGGTTCTGACAAAATTCCATCCGAAATATTTCCTGTACTGGGTTTGAACCCGGTACCTTTAGAATTAGAGGCGGGCGCCACACCTCACATCTACTCCGGCCCCAAGGGTCCGGCCCCCAGGGTAGAAGAGGAACGACCAAGTAAGAAAAAGTCTTTAAAAGATTGTTGTAGTGCGCTATTTGACGCCACTAACACATTTGGTTGTGCTCATCTGCGACTAAAGCAAAATCGAGATAGAAACATATTGTTATATTTTTTTTTTTTTTAATTAATGTGTTTGCTACTTTTCTTTGTAGCACGCCCCTTTCAACCATCTACCATGTACGTGGAGTTGTTGGTTATATCAGGACGTGTTTCCTTTATTGTAATATGTTTTTGTTTGTATTTATTTTATACTATATTATTTCTAGTCGGTATTTTTCCTTTTGTAGTTATAGTTCAACATGGTTTTTAAAAGAAATTCCAAAATATGCTATTTTCTAAGTTAGTATGTTTTTAATTTTCACTGGATGGTTTCTTTGGTTAATCTGTATGTATCTGCGGCGAGTCTTTCACGAGTTTGGACTACTGACTCAAATCCTTATTTGTTTTTTATATGTTAGCTTTAGTTTTTGTAATATAGTGTTTTATTAACTTTTGCATTTCTGAAGGGGTCTTTGTGCCTATGAGATCCACCAGAAAGTGTCTAATTGTGTTTGGTTCTTGACACTCTTCACATGTGGGTTCCTCAATCATGAAATATCCAGTTCCAAGCTTGAGCCTCAGCAATTTTTTATTAATTGGTATTTTTAGTTCATCTTTTATTTGACATTTTTTGCTTGGGTTTTTAAGGACTTTATATGAGTGTCTTGCTTTTTTACTTTGGTCCCATGCTGTTATCCACTCTTTAGTTATTGCTTGAGCAATTAAGCTCTTAATTTCAAACTTCCCTAAGCCTACTTCAATTTTGTTATGGCTAGCTCTCCCCCCTTTGGCTTCTTTGTCTGCAAGCTCATTTCCTGCTATCCCCACATGTGATGGTATCCATGTTATTGTTGCACTGCATCCTATAGTTTGTAGATATGTATTAACCTGTAGTATTTCCTCTATAATATCTGGCATGCTACATTCATTTCTGTTTCTGATAGCTAATACTGATGATAGGGAATCTGTGAGAATGGTTACTTTTTTTGGTGGATTTTCTGCAGCTATTTCTAAAGCTTTTAGGATTGCCACTAATTCTGCTGTAAATATGGATGTATTACCTGTTACTTTGTATCTTTTATAAATTTTTAATTTTGGTATTGCTATTCCTGCTCCTAATTGTCCTTCTTCATCTTTTGACCCATCTGTATATATAGTTAGGCTATTATTTATATACTGTTCTATGTACTCTAGTGTTTTACTTTTTGCTGAGATTATGTCGTTAGATTTATTTATGATCTTTGTTAAGTGGGAGTCAGTTTCTGGCACTTTTAATTCCCATGGTGGGATCTTTGCTTTATACAGAGCACTACTGTGTATCGCATTAAATAGGTCTGGGTATTGATCCACTTCATCCATTGTTTTCCACCCTGACGGGTATCTATTATGGTTTAATGGAATGTGGCCCATGTACTGGTTACCCCTATCAAAGGTTTTATGTGCTGGGTGAGTTGGATCTTTTGCCACTCTTGCCCAGTAGCTGAATCTCAGTTCTTTTCTCCTTAGCCCCAGGGGTATAATGCCTAGCGCTACTTCTAGTGCCTCTGCTGATGTTCCCTTTGAGGCACCTGCTATTATTGACAGTGCCTGGTTTTGGATTGTGTCTAGTTTTTTCTTATTGCTTGGGGCGGCTGATGCATAGACAACACTGGCATAGTCAAGTTTGCCCCTAATAAATGATTTATAGAAGGTTAACATGGTCTTATTGCAGGCGCCCCAACCACTTCCTTTCATATATCTTAGCAGAGAAAAAGCCAACATACTAGCTAAATACTTCTATCAGGTTAGTTCAATAGACAGTCTAGATAAGGCAGAAATAAATAGGCGGAAGACACTGCTAGAAAAATTAAAAGGAGAAAATATGGACACCACACAGGATGCTAATTATTTAAATGCAGATATTACAGTAGATGAAATAGAAAGAGCTTTAGCAGGAAAAACCAATACTACCTCTGGGGAAGACATTCTGAGCTATGAAATCCTCAAAAAGGTACCAAATACAACTCTAAGAGTGATTGCATCCCTCTACAACAAAATCTGGCACACGGGGAAAATACCGTGTTCATGGAAGACAGCAGTAGTCATCCCCATACTAAAGCCAGATAAGGAAACACATGATGTCAGCTCATACAGGCCAATATCGTTAACATCGCATCTAGGAAAAATTCTAGAAACAATAGTCAACAGCAGACTAAAATTTCATCTAGAAAAGCATAATTTGTACAGTCCAACCCAAGCAGGCTTTAGAAGCCAACATAGTACAATAGAGCAACTGCTGAGGCTGGAACATGATGTTAAAACATGCTTCAAAAGGAATGAAAAGACAGTAGCAATATTCCTTGATGTACCAACAGCATATGATGAGTGCTGGAGGGAGGGTGCACTACATAAAATCAGGAAATTAGGTATAAGATCTGAGGTGTATGAGCAACAGAATGGAATTCCCCAGGGATCAGTAATATCACCATCTATCTTTACGATTATGGTCAACGACCTAGGCGACGAGTTTAAAGACTTAAAAAACAACTTATCCCAGTTTGCAGATGACGCTGCGATATGGAGAACGGGAAGAAATCTCCCATTCCTCTATAAAACAGTACAAAGGCAAATGGATAAAGTATCTGACTGGATGAACAAGTGGGGATTTAATCTAAACGTTAAAAAAACCATAGGAATGATCTTCAGTAGAGGGTGTGTAATTAAAAACAATATAATTGACATAAGAATTAATGAGCAAAAAGTATGCACAGCAAAATCAACTAGATTTCTGGGTATGGTATTAGACCAGCAACTAAACATATTGTTATAGAAAGTGACAGAGGATATAAGTATTCACTACTTTAATACGTGCATCAAACTCCTTATTATTTAAAGTATTTTTATTCTAAACATGGGAAACAAAACACATTTTAACAATTTAAAAAAGTACTAATTATAATAAGAGAATATTTTATGCCTTACATAATTTTTTTTTAAAAGAATTGACAAAATTAAATAAATAATGAACCTCTGTTTTAAAGTTTGATATTTTTTTAATAGTCTAATTGTTCCCCTTTGGAAGTAAATAGAATGTATTCCCCTAACTTTATTTTCTCTCTGCTGTTTAAAGTATCACGTGGTTAAGTTTTATTTGTTTGTTTCACTTTCGTCTAAGATTCAACATCCCGTCAAAACGTGACAAGAGGTGTGATCTCTTGGTCATAAGTGGGCTATTTTTGACCGCTGGACTGTTATCTCTGTCCTTTTCCTTTCTTTTTAAATTAAGGTGGGGGGAGGGGGGGGACTTTTATTAGCCATGAAAAGGTCTATTTCTGTGAAGGACCGCTAGCTGGCTGTCTGACGTAACGTCGCAGGTTTATTCGAGTACTGCTGCTTATTCAGTTCATATACTTATTTATTTATATATTCTAAGTGTAATGATTTTACCTCTATATCTATTATTACTAGTGTGCCGACGTGTCGTTAAAAGTACTACTAGCTGAAATGAAGATCCATGTGTGTTTTTTGTTTTCACTTGTGTCTACCGATAGTGTGGTCTTCATTAACTCCAGCTGATTTATGATTTTGTCAATGATGATTTGACGCACAGTGTCTAAAATTGCAATAAGTAATTCTTTCTTTGGATTGTTTATTGTTTGACTGTGTTGTTTTATTGGATATGTCAGTGATAAATTGTTTCTCTTGTTCTACGGTTTTTGTTGGTGGAATGTCTGTTTTATTTTTCTACCAGTATTTATATAACTGTAATTTCTGTAGACAGACGTCAGAGTTGGTGTTTGATGTGTAGTTTCTGCTTACTTGACAGCGTGTTTGTTGTCAATCTATTTATTGTCTTAGTTAAACGTTTCAACAATCATTCTCATACCACTATGACACATATTAATAATTTCATAAAACATATGTAATAGCGTTACAGTTCTGCTCCAGTTAGACCATAAGTAGATCTGTCAGTATTACTAATCTATTGCAGTTGGATCGTCTGTAGCTCTGTCAACTTACAACTATGTCATAGGCATTTCTCTGTAGTTCTATCAACATTACAGATCTTTCTCAGTTATTTCATCCCATGTGTAGTTCTGTCAACAATACAAATCTGTCTCAAGCATATCATCCGTAGTTCTGTCAACAATACAAATCTGTTCCAGGCAGATCATCTGTAGTTATGTTAACATTACAAATCAGTACCAGTTATCTCACCCCATCTGTAGTTCTGTCTACATTACAAATCAGTCCCAGTTATCTCACCCCATCTGTAGTTCTGTAAACAATACAAATCTGTCCCAGTTATCTCACCCCATCTGTAGTTCTGTCAACAATACAAATCTGTCTCAAGCATATCACCTGTAGTTCTGTCAACAATACAAATCTGTTCCAGGCAGATCATCTGTAGTTCTGTCAACATTACAAATCTGTCCCAGTTATCACAGCCCATCTGTAGTTCTGTCAACAATACAAATCTGTCCCAGGCAGATCATCTGTAGTTCTGTCAACATTACAAATCAGTCCCAGTTAGGTCAGCCCATTTCTTAGTTTCAGGGTAGCAATGGTTCTGGTTTCTAAGCAACAAAGTCCATAATTTATGACCAGTTTCATTAAAGTTGGGTTAACAAAAACATAAGTACAGCTTCATACTAGGACAAAGTACACACAAAACTGTCAGCGTTTGTTGCGTGAAAAATTCTCGCAACATCGTTTTATTACAATATCTGTTTTATAACGCAAGGGCAACAACTGCTTGAAATTTATAGTCACTTTTCTCGGTAAGCATTTGTCTTCTCGCGTTGGTATTGAATGCAGTTAAGTTTTGAGCTGTGGTCATTTTTGCGCTGGACTGCGCATGACTGGGCTGGCTTTTTGGTCGATCGGTTTCCGCCCACCACTAGTGGAGTGAGCGATTTGAATGGCGAAAGAGATGCCTCGTTGAAGAGGGGATCTCCGCTATTTTTTGTTCTGTCAGGGATGTGTAGTCCTCTTCATGGATATTTCGTTTATTCGAGATGATACCTCTAGTGTTTCCCACATGTCGGGAGGCATAATATTTCTGTGTATTTCCTGAAGGCAAGGTAAATTAACATTTTCCTTAACTCTATCGATTTTTGGTCGTGAGCGACTTGATTCATAGCCTGTCTTCGTAAGGCGTCGTCACGAGATGTTTTCCCCAGCTCACATGTACCAAGGACCATTACTTGCTACTTTGTTAAATGAACTAGGCTTGGAAAACCTTTGGTAATCTAGAGGATATTTTTGAGGACATTATTTATACTTCGGCAGACGTGCCTGTCTTGCTGAAGTCAGATTAAGGAGAGTGAACTGATCTCACACATCTGGTTATCTTCTGGCTAAGATAGAAAGGGATGGAGAATTTTCCCGACTACATTACAGCCTTATAATGTATTGACATGCCTGTGAATCACCTTTATTATGATGCTGTCTACCGTCCATTGCTATGCTGACATTGTTGCTGTGATAATGACTGTTTAATGTGCCTACATATTCGCGTAACCATTTTGTCACTGTGGCGTCCACAATAAATAATGAAGAAAAACGTCAACGGCTGTTACAAGAATCATTGACTTTATACGTCGTGAGTTTACTGACGTCCTATGTGGATTGCCCTGTTATTGTGTATGAACATTGTTTGACTGCACATCATCTACACACTACACAAAACCAGACATGCGGATACCATCCATCATCATATGGCATCACGCATCATTTGGTGGCCATAAGCTGGTTTGATTCTGGTACCAGCAAACACGGGGTCCCTTACCCACTTCATTTTCAACAAGAATTCATCAGCATCCTTCAAGAAATTAACATTCTTCAATACAGTCAACATCTTCAAAATTTTCAAAGTACTAGGCGTTGCCCGGTAAAAGTCAAAATTTCAACTTTTTGACGGAAACAAGAATTTGACAGTACCCGGCGTTGTTACATGTTGCCGGATAACTCGGACTGCTGTTATCTTTTACGCAAGTCAAGCAAGTTGCTGCTGTCAAGGTTCCAGTGCTGTCGTTTTTGGAGAAGGTCAAGTGCCGGTTGAAACGGGTTGTTTTCTGAAGAAGGCCAAGTACCGATTTCCATCAACTTACTTTGGGATTAGAAGGTCAAGTGCCGAAACAACTCAACACACAGTATTTCAGAAGCTCTTGTACCATCGTGTTAGCAGTGGAAGCAGTTCAGATGTGCCATCATCGTTGGAGCTTCGCTCTTTAGGACGTTGATTGACATCCGTTTTTTCTGCTGTTCTACGATTGGAAGCCTATAAGTTAAGTGGCCTGTTTGTATGTAAACTGTGCCCTTATACTTCTGCTGAGTCTTCTGTGTATCATCTCATTCTATATGTTATATGTTTATATGTTATTTGTATATTTATATGTTTATATTTCAGCGGGTTCTCGGTTGGGTGGTGTCTCCGTTAGATTATGCCACGTCATAGAGGTCGTCTATTGTGAGCGTTTTCTGTAAGGTTTGCAAATTTCCAATACTGGAATTTGCTAAGCGACTTCTGTTGCTATTTATGTTAGCTGTGATGACATGTTTTAATATTGTTTTCGTTCTTATTTCGCATTCTTTAGTTTTGTTTTGATTTGTTTGTATTTGTTAGCCTACTCTTGTCTATAATTTAGTTTCATACAACATTTTTGTTTATACAAAAACTGTATAAAAATGTCATGTATTATGTTTAATTTTTATGCAGATATCGTAACTTTATTTGTGATATTACATAATTTCTGGCTTTATTTAAAGTTGATTTTATAAACGAACGTTTATGTATTGTTGCTGCTCTTTGTAATTGTAAAATACATAGCCCATTGTTTACATTGTTTGCATTGTTTACATTTTCAATGTTTACATTCTGCATGTGTTTACATAGTCATTGTTTACAGTTATAGTAATTAGTTAATGGGCTATGCTAATGCACTGTTACTACTACACTGATGATAAATGCATGATGAATAGTGTCGTGCACTATTGAATGCGACAGTTGCCCATCTTATGATCAAGAGATTCCAAGGCTGACATTTCCATCCCCGATCCCAAGTTCTTGATTGGGAGACTTGTATACCACAGAGGACTTGGATAATATTAAACATTGTGATGTGAATATACAAGTGCTAATTAAGATCTCCTTTCTACATTCCCCTGTTACCCTTAGGTTTTGAAATTAACATTAGTTCATCCTATTTCAAGTGTCTTTTAGACTCAATATGTTACATCAACATCTCCTAATTTACCTTTGAGCCCCTTAACATTCTCATGTTTCCCATCTAGAGGTATTTTAGCTTGCCAACGACCATCGGATATGATGAATTTCCCCTGCCTCAAATTCCACTCTAGATTTCTATCCCCACATTAGACCCCCTGCACTCTTCATCCGAGCAACCCTCTTCACACTGCATAATCATTTTTCCATGCTAAACCCTATCCTACCCACATTCCATCTCTTGCACACCCCCCAACCAGGTTCCTTCAGACTCCTCCCCCCTACTACTCATCCCCCCCCCTCCTTCCAACATTCAACCACCAACTCTCCCCCCTACCATACTACATACCCATCTACAAACCAATCAAACCAACCATCCCTACCCCACCCCCCCCACCCCTCCCATTCCTCAAAATAATCCCCACCTACCATCTCCCCCCCCCCCCCACCCCCATTTACCACACCTTATCCCTCCTTAAACCCTAATCAACTTCCTCACCTACATTCCCCCCCCAAATCACTACTCAACCCCCCCCCCCAAAATCACTCCCTTTACTCTTACCAAACATACCCCCCACATTCCCACCCCCCAAACATTATCAAAACAACTCCTCCAATTCTCCCCCCATCACTACCACTAACACACACCCCCACCACCAACACTCCAAACCCCCCTCTTCACATTACCACTCTTAACAACATCCTCCTCCCACCTCCCCCCCCCCCACTCATAACTCCACCCATATCCCCATCACTACCACTATTCCCCATTCCAATCCCCCTTCACCCCCCAACCCCACTCTCCCCACCACCATCCTCTCACCA